>JARWKJ010000014.1:35937657-35998020 GCA_029959095.1 Rhinichthys osculus
AATATATGAATTTGATGTCATTTTGAAACTTCCCATCATACATTTAGTCGCATAATGCAGGGTTATTATTGTTAACTAAAACTGTTCAAACTTTTTGTTTATTGAAATAAAGCTGAATTAGAATAAAATATAAATATTAGATTAAAACTTTAAGTGAAAATTTGAAACTAACTGCAAAAAGAAGTTCAAAGTAGCACTAAAGCACTAAAATTACAAACTGGAAATCAGTTTCAAACAATATATTAAACATAAAAATAGTAATCTTAAAAAAAAAAAAAGTAAAACAAATGACAAAAACACAAATTACGCTCAATCTTTAAACTGAAAATATAAAGCTGGAAAAAATATTATTATTATAAATATTAGATGAAAATCTTAAATTAAACAAAAATTTGAAATGTTGAAACACTAAAATTAGTAACTGGAAAATGTATAACTGAAATAAAAATGAATTCATCTTAAATTGTAATATAAAAAATTAATACAAAAGACAAAAGTGCATAACAATTTTTTTTAAGTAATACTGAAAAACTGAAAACATAAAAAAAGCTATTTTAAAATATGAATAAAAACTATAGTAGTATATAAATAATACTAAAGTTAACACATTTGGGCTGTAAGCTTTCATGGCGCACAGGAAACCTTTACTACACTGTTATTTTCACTATTCATTCTCAAACAGAGCCCATGTTATGGTTTGGTGTGTAATAATCTCGTCGTTGTTCTGACGTCTAGGTGCCGCGTCGAACGCCCTGAGACAGCCGTACCTGTGGCTGACCATCATTCTGACGGTGGGAATCTGTCTTCTTCCTGTCATCTGCATCCAGTTCATCTATCAAACCATCTGGCCCTCTGTTGGAGACAAGGTGAGATCAGTGGCGTCCTCAAACTGCACCTATAATGCTTTCTTCAGTGTGTAATGTTGCTGTTTGAGCATGAAAACGCTCTACAAAGTTCTTCTCTATATCAGTGTCAGTGTTTCTGAACTCCCTGAAACGCCTCTATTGTAGTCTTCAGTTTCTTCCGGGAACAAACACCGTCACAATATTCCTCATTTGAATAATTCATACGCAGAATAAAGGGGCGGGGCCTGGTTGAGTTCGTTAGTAGTGTGTTAAACTCATGTTATGGTAAGGGGCGGGACATTTCCCAAACACAATAGAGCAGTTGAACAATCACAACACACTGATCCAGCCGACCAATCAGAGCACAGTGTGCTTTTCAGAAGGAGGGGCTTCATAGAGACAGGAACTAAACAGAGCGTTACTGACAGACTGAGAAGAGATGAGCTGCAGCAATGACAAATATGAGACAAATAATTCATTTCAATTCACATTTCAAAGCAGCTTTACAGAAAATGCACGTCTACATTACAATTTAGAGTGATCTGTTGTTAGAGGTGACATTGTCCAAGTTATGCATTACATAAATGTGTGAACATTGAAGCATGAAAACTTATTCTAATAGAGCCCAGAAACAAAATCAACACATAATTGGTGACGAACAGAATATTCTAGGTTAAATACACCATACAGATGTTTTATTGTTTCTGAGTCTCATGTTCTTCCTCCAGGTCCAGAGGAACAGGAAGAAATATGAGCTTGAGGATGAAGAGGAGGAGAGGAGGAAGAAGAAGCCATCATTCGTGCGTGGCGGACGGTCTCGTCGCTCAGCTTACGCCTTCTCGCACTCCCGCGGCTACGCCGACATCATCTCTACGGGGCGCAGCGTTCGTCAGCGGCCGCGCGTTCGTCCTGAACTCAGAGACAGCATACGAGAGGTTCCTCAGGCTGAAAACATCTGAAACACCCTCTACCTGCTGAGTAGTACATGCGTAATGTGCCTTTACCCGGTCATATCTGAGCTGCCCACTGGAACGGGCCAATAGAAAGAGGCTACGTGTCATTTAAGGGGCGGGACAAATGAAAGAGCCAATGGGAAATGGGGGAAGGAGGGCTTTAGAGGGAAAGTACAAGTAAACACTCACCGATGACCTGTACAGGTTTTAACGTTGTGCACTGCGTACAACAAATTGTTTCTCTCAGGTTTTTACCGTGTGTTTTTTATTTTGGAGTCACATTTTTGTCCATTTTTTGCACAAGTACAATTAAGGGTCCTGCCCTTCAAAAAAGAGAGAAAGAGAGTGTGTGTGTGTGTGTTTATGTGTGTTTCTAATCTCATCACCGATTAAAACGTTCTTTCTTTATACACTGCAAAGAATCATTTTCTTACAGTATTTTTTCCAGTAAAAATATAAAATTTCTTAAAATAATATATATTTAGTTAAGCAAAATGGTGTAAGATTTGACATATATATATATATATACAGATAATATATTTTATTTTATTTCTCACCCCCTTGAAAAATATCATAAAACAAAATTTTATAACTTTAAAATGTATACTTTAAAAGTTACTTCACCTCGTTTAAGGGTCTTGTCTATTTTTACTGAAACACAAGACAAAAATACTGATTAAGAAAAAGATTGTTTTAATTTTGCAGTGTAGTGAAGGTGTTGATTAAATTATTTTCTATATCTTTCTAGACCTTTATCTTTAAATGTGAACTTGGTAAGGAACCATCATTCAAAAAGTTTTTTTTTGTTTGTTTTTTTTGGACCCCTTTTGCAGAATGTCCAAGCAAAGGCCCGAACCCCACAAACCTCACAATGAAATCTCCTCACGGTTTAATCTGCAGGGTGTTGGTGTTTTGTTCTAGATGATGTTCCTTATGAGCCGTGAAAGAATGAATGGATTTTAGAGTGGTGAAACCTCATGTTTACATAAATACTTCTGAACTCATGTGTTCCTCAAGACCTCCGTCTTCAACGGAAACCGTTCATGCTTTATTTTTCAACACATGTCCCGTAAAATCTGCCCTAGAGGGTCATAGATCATTTTTAATGCACTCGTTGTGGTGTCTTCTCTGATTTAATATTTCATTGTTCTGAGAGTTCTTCTTAAATGGGTCGTCTTGCCATCAGCTCCACACAGAAATGTCTGTCTGCGCAAGAATGAAGCCTTAATGACATTGACTTTGTTTTCTTATATCATAGAATTGACTTCGCACTTTGGTACAGGGACTTGGGAGGCGGACATATATTTCTCATTTTAACCCTAGTTACATGAAACCTGTTACAAGATTTCAAATAATCTACCATATAATAATATTGTTTATGAGAAAACACTATATTTATTAGGCTGGTTGTTCTAAATGTGCATATTGAATGAACCGAAAGGCTTTCCCTAACCATATCAATGTGACAGATTTACTTTTACACAGCTCTGTGGATTGTCTGTCTGTAATGTACTGTAATATACAAATGTCTATAAATAAAGAAAAAGATATAGAACTTTTGGCTTTGAGACGTTGTTTATGGTGAAAAGTGCATTCTTCATTTTTCATGTTTATTATTACCATTACATGCATTACAAGATTGCGTTACTTCCTAAAATAGCATTAATTAGCTACTTTTTATAGAAAGTAATGTTGCATTTGTATTTTTGGCATATGTAAAGGCCCTTTCACACCAGAAGTGCAAATGCGAAAGGAAATGCACATCCACACCTGTACAGTAGAGGGGGCCGCTCAAACATCCACTGTTCTGGATTGCAGAAGAATAGGACACAGGAAAAGAAGTTCAACACTTCAGCAATAAAAACTAAAAAAATCGAGTCTTTTTTGCTTATTAGTATATGGCTGAATTGGATCATCGAAGGTCAGTAGCACATACAATCAAATGAGATTAAAAAAGCCCGGTTTCAGAAACTGGGCTTAGATTATTAAGCCATTGGGTCTTAGTTAAATTTGTGCGTTTAAGTAGCTTTTTTAAATCTTGAGACAAAACAATAAGGCTGACATATTTTAAGATATCACTGTCTGTTACTTCACTGTTTTTATGCATTTTGAGGAATAGCCGAATGAATCTGATTTTGTGCAAGTGCGATGAGTAAATGCATGCTCACATTTAGTCTAGAACTAAAATACACTAGGATGCACTTACTCCTGATCTCACTCAACATGGAGACAGGAGAGCTGTCAGTCAATACAAGTATCTTGCATTACTAATTTGAAAAAGTAACTCCGATATTTTATTGTAAATTTAAAAGAAATCCATTACTTTAGTAGTTACTTAAAAACAGTAATCTGATTATGTAACTCACGTTACTTGTAATGCTTTTCCCCCAACACTTATTATAACTAAGACTATAAATCACGAGAATAAAGGCTGCTCATCAAGGCTGCTTTTATTTGATCAAATATGCAGTAAAAGTAGAAATATTGTGACATTACAGTTTAGAATAACTGTTTTCTATATGTATATATTGTAAACTGTAATTTATTCCTGTGATCAAAGCTGAATTTTCAGCATCATTACTTTTAACATGCTGATTTGATGCTCAAAAAAACATTTCTGATTATTATCAAAGTTGAAAATATACATTACCTATGTATATCTAAGTATCGTTAACAACGATTTTATAGTATTTATTAGTTTTCACCGTGGCGAATTTATGAACCCCTGCTACGCATATTTATAAGTATGTATATCTAGCTATAATGTAAGGCTAATACTGAATATTTATAAGATCGTGCTTGCTTACGTTACCTGGCAATCTTCTTTAAGCATTCTAATGAATATTCATGAGTTTCTCCGCCTCTATTCTGCGCGTGCTCGCGATGTCACGAGCGTCAGTGGTGACGTGGAGACGCAGAGCTAACAGAGTCAATACAGCTCAAACTTACACTGTTAAACACACTTTACTGGAAATTTACCATTACTAATTACAACTCATTTAGTTTTTTTCCTTCTGAAAATACATAGACGCTTGTCTTAAGGATCGCGAGGGGCTTTTCTGAGGCGCTGTCGATTCTGACATTCATCAGGTAAGTTATTCTTGACGTTAGCCTGCTAGCATGCCAGCATTGAAGCTAACCTGTTTATAATGGATTTCTCCATACACTCGAGTCTGCAAGCTAATTGTTGCTAAGTGTATAGCTTACTGGACACTTATTAACTTCTACACAGGGAATTGCATACCATAATATAGTCATATCAAATTAATATTTAACTGCATTCTAGTGGTTTTATCTGCGGTAGGTATAGAAGCTGTGAAGTGAGTTATTTGACAGCCCTCTGAGGAAAAGCCCAAATATGTCTAAGTAAATTAATTCCATTATTTACAGGAGGTTTTGAATGACATATTATTAATCAGTCTTCACCAGCCTTGTGTGAAATCATAGACTGTGTATATTGGACAGTATTTGTGTTCATCGTGTATTGTAATGTGTTCGTTGCACTGCTGCTGTACAGACTGTAGTCTAAACATTGATGTCCTGCAGGTGTTTGACCTAGTCTCTGTATGTGTGTAACTTACCTGTATTCTGTAGGTTATTCATGAGGTACTTACCTGTAGTCTGTTGTCACCTCTAATGTTGATAGCAGATCTTGATGGCATTCAATTCATTATTGATTTTAGTAATTGGCAAGATATTTTGCACCATTACATCATGATTGTTTGTGCTTTGGAGCATCTTTGGGCGAATCTCACCAAAATCTGTCAAGACCTTGTTTGAGTCATATTCCTAAACTATAAAGATAAAAGACTACTATTAAGATAGTGGCATTTTTTTTCTTCATTTCCCCCAGTTCTCTTGGAAATGGGAAAAATGTCTCTCGTTACTGTTATACAAATATATCTATGTATTTATATATATGTGTGTGTTTGTCTGTATATGATTTAAAATAACTGTTTTTTCTATTTTAATATATTTATTTTCCTATGATATTAAAGCTGAATTTACTCAGCAGCCTTTACTATTAACAATTACAATTACATAATTAAGAATTGGAGTGAAAATGTGCTTAATTGCCATGAAAATAATGTCACAGTACAAATGTATGCAGGTTTGTGAGACGCAAAATAAATGAGTTTCCTTGTTAGTCAAGAAGAGAGGTCACGTAATCTTATCTGATCGGATCAAATGTAATATTAACCAGGATGTTTAACGAAAACCGTCACTGCTTTTCGGCAGTTTCTGAAGAGAGTTTCACAATCCACATCAGGGAACCAGTGGCACGTCAACAATGTGTGTGTAAAGGGTGTATGTGCTTAACAAAGAGGTTTGTGCTTGTGTGTTATTGTGCTGTGTCTACCCATCAAACCTGTTTCAAGTGTGTGGACTTTAGTTACATGTCTAGTGTGATTCCTCCTTCATGTCTTATTTGTCCAACTGATTACTTTACTCAGTGAAATGATTGCTCTCATGATCCTCCAGGTTTTACTTGGCTGGCGATGAGGCTCTGAGACAGTCTCTCGTGGTTTCTGGAGGCGATGGGTGCAAACACCAGTCAGGTGAGCGACCTGTCGGAGAGCCAGAGCATCCGCAATCTGATTGGTCCAGACGCCATATCGGAGAATGAGCCCTTCTGGAACCAGCTGATCTCCTTCACCTTCACTAGCCCCACTTGCAGGTGAGACGCTCCTCTGACCCCCATCACTGATGTCCCATACACTCAGGGATGCAAACTTATCTCTCGGGAGAAAATCGCCATTTTGAATAGGAAAAATAAGTTGTTTGTGTGATTCGTTTAGATCTGATGAGTTTTAAATTGGGATAGGAAAGAAGTCGCGACAAATCCAGTGTTTCAAAGAAACTCGATTTCACAAACTGTGTGTTTGGATGGCGTATAATGTGCATTTGAATATGCAACGCAGTCCATCTTCCCAAATTTGTAAAGAGAATCTATAAATCTGTTGTCAACAAAAATGTCTACCAGCATTTTCCACCAGAATAAAATATCTGTTTTACAGTTTGAAAGCAAAGAAATCAAGACAGATCAGATGTACATTTTAGTATTGTAATTTTACTGTTCTGTAAAATAAATTTGTATTACTATTATGAAATTAAATATTTTACGATACAATAGTATTATTACTATAGTAATATATTTATATATTGGTTTGTTTAGCTTTTTTTTAATTTAGTATAATTATTTGTTATTATTTATTATATAGTAAAATTGAAAGAAACATAAAAAACAAAAACAACAGTTTGATTGTGGCCTGAGTCAACTGATGTAGCGGGCTTTAAAACAAAAACTATATTGAGTCTAGGGTGAGTTTTCCTATATCTTCATGCAAAAATCGACTAAATCCACATTTTAAAGCTTATATATATTTTTTTTTTAAAAAGTATGCATCCATGAGATATAGACACTCAGATATTCTGCACTTTTGTAGCATTTTATTTTTTCCCAGACGTCCTCTTATGTCAAACTATAATACCAATCTCAAAAAAAAAAATAATAGTGTCTAATATTAATGTGGATTTAGGCATGCAAATGATCCCTGCTCTGATTGGCTAACTTTTTTGCATGTAAAGCAGAGCTGCCAACTCTCACGCAATTCACACTTTTCACACACTCTCACGCCACACATCCATTTTCTCACGCAGAGAAAAATTGTGAAGCAAAGAGGACACTGACATCCACAGACAAGACAGAGCAGGTTACTTTTGATATAAAACAAATGATCAGCTCTCAGATTCTGTCAATTTTATCTGACAATTTATCAACAATAAATACCGTTTTGGCCCTTGAAAATGTGACGTGACAGATCTCTGTAGCGCCTCAGTTCAAGCGGCATGTGAACCGATCACATCTTACCCTTCTCTACTAGGCTGCTAGTAAATAAACCCAGATGAACAATAGGCATGTTGAAAGATACAGTACAATTTACCGAAATGTATATGCCTCAGATTAATCAGTGTTTTTCAATCGCGGTAAGAGGTCAATAAAACAGGTAGAGAACAATGTCACATAACCTTACATTTACCGCAGGAAAGCCATTTAATGACCATATATAGGCTAGAAAAATTAGCTATAGGAGTGTTTTGTTAAATATGTCCACTATGTTTAATATCATTAAAATATTATAAAGTTATTATTATAATAAAAAACGCATTATATACATAATTTAAGTTGTTATTTTTAACCTTTAATAATAATATCAGCTGACAGGGCTCTCTGTATGTTTACAGCATTAGTGAAAAATTAACATGTATCTACTGTACCTAATAATTATCCAAATGAATCGATATTGAATCAAGATTTCAAGCAATAATAAATACAGTAGCCAACCAGTAATTGTAGCTTACCATGTAGCTAAACATTGTAACATGTTGTCACTAAACTTCTGTTTAGTTGCCAAATGTTTTGACAATCACAACTTATTGTGATGCAAGTTTTTTTTTTTTCACGATTTCGATTTAATGGGCAAAATAAGCTCGCACAATTGACAAATGACGACTGAAAAACATATGAAGAGCATCAGCTTTTGTTTCTGCTCTGACAGCCGCAAGATCACGGTGTTAGAAATCAGGAATGGTGAGAGAACATTGTGCTTGGTACGTTTTTCGTCTTCAAACCAAGCTTGGGTCTCCAGCCGACAAAGTTTTAATCACATCTGACTAGTGCGCTTCCCATAATGTTCATGGTCTTTTGTGGCTGTTTAAATGTATTAGATCACATATACTACGGTCGAATGTGTTTTCGACTACCTCTGGAAGTGGTTAAAAGTGGACAAGCTCAAAATGTTTAAGACCCCGGGCCCGTTTACACTTTTATTTAGCGTCGTCCACTCGTGACCCGATCGACTAAAACACATCTTAATACCAGGTGTAAACAGGGCTTTTTTGACCATTATGTTTCCTAATGCTTGGTGTGAGACTAGTTTTAAAATGCTTCCTTGTCTTGTTTGTGTTAAGATGATGGTTTATTAGCTTCTCTATTTTGCCCAGCCCTAGTGCTCATAATTGTGATGGAATGATCATGATTAATGTTTTCTTTTTTTTAGTTTATAAATAAATAAATAATCTATGTGGACTGGGAGGTTTTGTATTGTGGTTCTCAAACTTTTTGACCTAAAGGCCCCCTAGTGTCCAATACAATATTCGAAGGCTCCCTATATAATATTAACATAATTAACTATAACATTAACAGAAACTGGGAGTGTTGGCATGTAATTTAACTACAAATCATTTTGTGATTCCAGAAGTTGGAATATTCTTGAAAAAAAATATTAAGAAATCGTTACGTTTTGGTTGTCTGTTTTTATAGCGTTTTATGTTAGATATTAAGCTAGATTGTTGTAATATATTATTATTAAAAAATAATTAATAAAATCATTTTTAGGCGTCCTGTTGGAAGTTTGCGGAGGCCCCCTTGTTGAGAAGCAGTGAGTTTTTCAATTTATCAAATTCAAATATTTAAAAAGAACAAGAAAAATTGTTCTCGTTTATATGACACAGACCAGACTGATCTCATGAAATGGCGTATGTATGACACGCCAATTCGTATTTCCATTTTTGGCGTGCTATCAACACGCATAATCGCTTTTCAGCGTGTTTATCAACGCCTTTGACTTAACGTTATATTACTGTATATATAAATATATGACCTACCCCAGCCCCGTCCCTAAACCTACCCGTCACTGGGGTTAATACCATTTATGAGTCTTCCCCTACCATCCTAGGGAAAAAAATATCACTCCCCAGATGTAGATCTACATTTTGCTTCGTTTCGCTCGGACATTTAACGGCGTACAGCCGTAACGTTACACATACACGCGGAATCACTCGGACATTTAAGGCCGGAGACACACTGGCTGCGTGGCGTGAGCGTCTCAGCTGCGTGGCGTGTCCGTTTTTATTTCGGCTCCCATGTTAACAGGTTAGAGCTTGCACACTGCCTGCGTGACACGCGCGTCTCAGGCGCGGCATGAGCCGCGCGGAAAATGCGTGCATGCTAGAAATAGAACCGACGCCTATTTTTCACGCGACACGCAAGCGTGTTGGAAGCGTTTGCAGGCAAAATAGTATAGGAAAAGATGTTTATATGTCATTTTGTACACGAATACATATTAATAAATTACATTTTGATGTTTGAAAATCTAGGTTTTGACATAAATTCAGATATAAATGTCTTCTTTTTTTTTAATCCCATTATTTTTGCTATATAATTTCATGTCATTTTATTTTTTAAACAGTCGAGTCCTGGTGTCCACTACAGAGGTCATAGCATATGAATAAAATATAGCCTATATATATTTTCATTTGTGTCTAATGCTCTTAACAATGTGATTAGCCTACATGAAAAAAAATCAAAAACATTATTTGAAAAAAACTTTCTGGGCCTTAGGAGGATATAAAGTTAGGATAGGCTACAATAACATCGTCTTCTGAGTGACGGTCCAACATCAGGTAGATTAAATAGGCTCTTTAAAGCTACACAACATTTGTAAATGTTATTGAAATAAACAGACAGCCGCTTTCCCCATTTTTCGGATTTTGGAAGATGCCTGATAAAAGTTGAAATTGTTGTCGTAAAGGCAAGAGCAACAGTAATCCAAATGTAGACTGGTCTGTCGGCGCCCTCCCTCTGTCACAAATAGCGAATATGTATTCGTGTACGCCACGCAGCGCCGCGTCAGACACGCTTCTGGTGTGCAAAGACACAGAAAACGCGACGCAGCTGACACGCAACAGAAACGCCACGCTCACGCCACGCAGCCAGTGTGTCTCCGGCCTAACGGCGTAGACATACACGCAAAAGATGACGGTTCGTTTCGGCGTGGACATACCAGATAGCTCAAATATAGCTCAATAGCTCAAATAGCTCAAAATGCGTATAGATAACACGCCACTTGACTTGAAAATGGCGTGTATGTTTTTACGCAAAGTCATGATGTCATGTTGCAGCACAGACACACTCCCAGGGCACTTGAAATTTCTTTAACAAAACAGAAGCAAACTCGCACCAGCGCTGCATTGTGAAAATAGTCTGAAAAAACAACAGATACACACAACTATACAATACTAGCTGACCGTAGAAGATGTTTCTGCTGTGTTTATTTCGAAAGTTAATGTGGTTGATGAGTGATGATGACTGAGTAGATGATTAATAAATCTGTTATACTCTGTGTTGTGTCTTTGCCGTTATATTTAGTGTTTTCCTGTTATAGTTAACTGCTAATGTACTGTAATTGATTGCACTTTCACCGGTTTCTGTCTGAAGATGTGTGTTGTTGATGTCATGATGAGCTCAGAGTTAGTTCATCTATTGCTCTCTGTTTGAAGGTCATATGAGGGACGGACACCAGAGGGAGCCAGAGAATCCAACATCACAAACACTATTTCAGCAATCAGCATCTCTTTCTTTTGTTGAAATATTCATGTTCATTATGATAGACTTGTCATTGAAGTTGTCCTGCATTATTCAGCACTTTGCATGAATAGACAGAGTGCACTTATGTCTCCTGTCGTAAGACACAAATCCCATGTTTCTGATGTGTAATGTTGTTGTCAATACAGTTTAACATATTTAACACATTCAACATAGTATGAAAACTATATCATAAAAGGGTGATTTCTGACATCTTGAACTTCTCAGCTATGTCAGACATAATCTGTTGAACTTTTAATCAGTTCATTGCAGTATTTACTTACTCGTTGAAGTTTTAATGACTACTTTTAATGACCAACTTTGTAAAATGTATCTCTGCCCTACGTTTTACATGCATGCAACCTACAGTTAGAAAAACTCTTTTGTTTAGTTAAATAAATGTTTTTTGTCAATATTCATTATTTATTGAACAATGATTTCCTTTATTATTGCGTTCCCTTCATGATTTTACTGCAACACATGTCGTGCCTAACAACATCTCTTGACCATGTTAAATTCATTGTAAAACACTGGCTTGAGTGGCTCATTGACATTTCTCTCATATGACGTTTATCTCTCTCTCTCTCTGTATTTGCAGTGCTGATGCTAAACTCCTGGAGGAGGCTGTCGTCCCACTGGCTAAGACTCTGAGTATGTGTGTTTGTATGAGTAATTTACTGCCATTTCATTACAGCCCTCTGTACAAAGAGACGCACACTGATTTCAAACCCACTGTCCTGTGAAATAAAGCTCTGTAATTTAGGTCTGTGTGCGCATGAAGCCACACCATTCAAATGATTACCGATCCCAAGTCAACTCTGCTTTTATGATGTGCTGTATGTAATTTATTGTGTTTATTGACTAGGTTTTTTTTTTTTACCACTAAATCACAAGGATCCTTAATGCATTCTGTTGATTTGGTTTAGCAGCACTTATCATAAACAACCTTCAGATGGGAAATTGTTTTGTGTTTTTGATCTTCTGTTTCGGCCCTTTATAGTTCAGAACAACCCCAGGTCTGGGAACTTCGGGGCGTTGGTGAGAGTCTTTCTCAGCAGAACCAAAGAACTGAAGATTTCCACAGAATGCCAAGAGTAAGTGAGATACGTCTTCACTAATGTGTGCATATAAGACCTGTATGTCGTTTTCAATATCCATAAACATTAAACAATGAATAATATGAAGACACACAGTATCCAAAATCCTTTGCATTGGCAGTTCCTCGAGCAAACATCACAAATAATTGCGTACAAGTTTCTAAAAATATTATATTTTATATAGTGGCTCATTCATTTTTTATTATTCACTTTCCATGTTTATGCAGAAACCAGTCACATGTGTTTTATATTGTAATTAATCAAACAAGTTTGGAATAATTATGTTTTTTTTTTAATGAAAAGAACAGCATTCATTTGAAATGGAAATATTTTGTATCATTATAAATGTCTTTACTTTCACTTTTGAGCAATTTAATGCATCCCTGCTGAATAAAAGTATTAAAATAAAATCTTACTCACCCCAAATATTAAGCAGCACAAAATACTCTTAATATAAGCTATATTAATAAAACAAAATTGTGTGCATGTCCTTCGTAAGCAAAGCACTCGTCTGATGTTTTGGTTTTATTTTTTATGAAAAGAACATGCATGAATGAGGAAATAAAGTGCGCTGCGGAATAGGCCTGATGTTAAAAAGTTATTAAGCTCTATAAGCCCTCAGACAGAATATGATATCAAAATGAGATATCTGACGCGGCTTAAATGGTCAAATGCGCGCACACTTATGTCTTGCCGAGTGTTCATGTTAACATTAGTCAGTTATGCCTGAAGTGAAGTAAACGGTTGGGGGAGAAAGTCTGATGTGTAACATTATATTGGATCTGTGCATAAGTCATAAAATAATAAACCTGCTACTGTCTGTCATTAATGTTAATTAAACATCAAAAGAAAAGCGGGAATCACTCACTGCTCTTGACTGAATCACTTTTGTAGCTTTAATAATAATCAATTTATTTGAAATTAATAACTAAAGACTATGTAGTGATTCATTTTATATGTAAATATTTAATTTCTGTATTATTTCTTACTTGAATGCTTCTGTTATTTAAAAAAATATATATATAAATAAATAAATAAATAAATATATATAAAAAAAAAATAGTAATGCACTATTTTAATTTTGTTCCTTTCTTATATTGACTGGACTTGTATTTATTCTACTGTTTGTTATTTGCATCTTTGTTCTTATTTTTAATAGCAAATATAAAATGACAAAAATAACTATATGTTGTGATTATTAATATAATATTATTATTTATAAAAGAATTGGAGGAAAAGATGAACCGAGAATTATTTTATAATCAAATCGTGAGGCAAGAAAAGATTCACACCTCTAGTATAGTACATAGTAACAGCTTGAGTGTGAAAACGGATGATTTTTTTTGTGATTTTTTTTTGTGGTTCTCGGATGCTCAGAACATCTCTGAGATTTTGAGAAATATATATTTTAAAATGTCTTTTCCCACACAGTCGCGATATTTAGGGCACGTTAACTAATCACGCAGGACGGTACCATTAAGATGTTTTTGAAATGATTTTCCCATGGGAATATCAGCGGTGCAGACCACAGCATCACACACACACACACAAACACACACACACACACACAGAGCTGATGTTTGTGCTCAAAGTGTTGCAGTAGCATAAATCCAGAGCAGGGAGTGACCCAGCGCTCCTGCAGCGCGTGCATGTGAACCGTCACACTGTGATCCTCTGAGAGAATATTTATGATGTGCTCTGATCTGAACTATGCAGAGATCAAACCCTCAGTCACACATTTGATCCAGGGTCAGCTGATGTGATAGCTGCACATGTGAGCTGTTTCTCAGTGTATGAACTCGTAATGATAAAGTAACTACTACAGACGCCTGACAGCCTGTGTGTGTGTGTGTTGGTTTAGTCAAGGATGATCCAAAACCACTGACAGGGTCAAGCCACAGTTCACAGGCTGCTGTAGGTCAATAATTATCTATGACTCTCTCTCTTTCTCTCTCTCTAGTCAGTTATTCATCTGGCAGGCCCATAATGCTTTGTTTCTGGTGCGCTGTTTGCTGAAGGTCTTCATCAGGGAGATGAGTGAAGAAGAGCTGCACTTACAGTTCTCCTACCAGGAGAGGGCGCCAGGAACCTACGGTATCACACGCACAGTCGCACACACAAATTAATTAGCTTCACTTTATTTTTGTTTTTTGTTTTATATTTTGGTTTTTGACGTGTTTAATTATATTTGACCCTCACAAATATAGTCAAACCAGTACACGCAAATATATTTTTTACCTAGTTACCTAAATGAGAACATTTCTGTTGTTGTTTTGGTAACACTTTACAACAAGGTCTCATTTGTTTTGTAGTTAATGCATTAGCTAACATGAGCTAACAATAAGCATTAGATATTTTTACAGCATTTATGTTAGGTAATGAATGAAATTAACATTAACTAAATTAATCAATGCTAGTTTGATAGCGTTTATTATTTTTCATTGTTTGTTCATGTTAATTAATGAGAGTTTGTTGTAAAGTATTACCATTGTTTTTATGTGAAGCCAACAGCTAACCCTACACCTAAACGAAACCTTATTTATTATTATTTGTATATCAATTTTTATTTTTATTTTGTTCCAAGATGAGAGAGGCAGTGTTCATAAAGTATAGCTAAGTATATTGATCTTTTTTAGATTAAGCTTCTTTCTAATTACTCCAGACTAGCACTAACCTAACATAACCTAACCCACACTAACCCAGACTAACCCTAACTAGAACTGGTTTCCTCATTAAGCCACAATGTTGGTCCCCACAGTCTTTTTTTTATTTTATTATTATTTTGTGTGAATATCTGATGTCCATTAAGAAACAAACATCTGTGTTATTTTAGTATTATGTTTATACTATTATAGTTTTATTAAGATTTGGAGTTACCTTTATTTTTATTTTTTCAGTTTCCATGTTAACATTTCATTTTTAATAAAACTTTCCTTATTTCATTTTTAGTAATTTTATTATGTGCTTTTTTTATATATTTTTTTTTTATATTAATATTACTATTTAGTTCAGTTAAAATTTGTATATATTTCTCGTTAGTAATTTTAGTGCTTAAACTCATTTCAGTTCCAAGACAACATTTCTCATTTCGTTTTAGTTTACGTTTTTAATTTAATATTTATATTTTATTTTATTTCTCTATTTAAATGAACAAAAATGTTTTGAATAGTTTCAGTTTTTGTGAATAACCCTGACGCATATTTCCCATATTTGATTTCACAAAAGAAGATAAAGTTAGTGTTTTGAAGTGAAGTGAAGCTCACGTGTGTCATGCAAGTTTGAGACGTACTCGGGTCATTTCCTGATCCTGTTCTTTTCCTACACATTTCCTGTCCTCTCTCCATCGTGCTTATCAATATTAATGGCCGAAAGGCAAAATAAAAGCGCTTTTTCAGCACTAGATCATCTATGGTATTTGGTCCGTCTGTCCAGCCTGACAGCTTCTCAGTTGTTTGATGTGTCGTAACCCACATCTGAGCATAAATGTCATCTCTGACCAATCAGAATGAGCAACATACAGAACCAGTGACCTAAAGAAACTTTTCACAGATAATATTTACGTTGCTGATGTGTCAGCGTTCCCGTCTCTGACCTGATCGTGATGTGTGTGTGTGTGTTAACAGACTCCATCTGTGAGGATCTTCTGGAGGAGCTGGTCTGTAATTTGGTGCATCTCATCGTTGAAGTGCCGCTTCTGTGAGTACCGAAGAAGAACTGTGTGTTTGTTTTTGTTCTGGAATTCTCTGTCTTGCAAATACTAAGTGATAAAGTATGTCTCAGTGTGAGAGGGAGGTGTGTGCGTGTGTTATTGTCGTGATATATGACGGGTCTCTCACATACAGTGTGTGAAGGTCAACTCTGACTCAAACAATGAAGTGTCGCTGTCCTTATTTATACACATAAATATTTTCATACATTTGTTTCTTGAAGTTCAAGAATTAAAAAGTAATTCTTAACACAATTAATCATGCCACCTGACCTTTATTTATATAGCGCTTTATACAACACAGATTGTTTCAAAGCAGCTTCACAGTAATAAACAGGAAAATAATAGAATCCGTGATGCAGACTTCATCAAATGAGACAAATTCAGCTGTGAGCAGAGCTACAGAAGACAATAGTGTCATTATTCAGCTCGAGTCAGTTCATTTGTTGATTCAATTTAGTTGTCAGTGTTTCAAAATTCACCATTTATGAAACAAAGTAATTTAGCAAGGTTTATCAGCAAGGGTAGCATGTACAAAGTCACTACTTTTAACTTGACACATCTTCTTAAAAACGGGACATTTTGCTCCTTTGTTTTTACACGCTCCCTTTACGTGCTTTTCCATGATCCCCGAGCGCCCGTGTGTCTCATCAGACCTCTGTGTGACCCGCTGTCATTTACACACCTGAGTGGAGGACACCTTCATGCATGAACTCATGATTTATTGAGTGACGCCCTTCACACACACATCTGTAAATCTCTGTAGAGAGATAACCACATCAGCACTGCATTATTCAGCTTGCATGTTTCAAGTGTTTGTGTGTGTTTTTATGCAAAGGACAGATAGATGTATCCACTCTGAATGTAAATCTGTTTGTCATGTTCTAGAGTGTCCTTGTGTTCCACCCAGTCTATAATGAGAACCATATTACACTGATCATGATAATCATGATGTGTGTGTGACGTGTGTGTGTATCTGACTGTTCAGTGCTTAAAATGCCCCTATTTACTTTATTAAACCACATTTGTGATCTTATTATAGAAGACCTATTATGCCCTTTTTATTTATTTAAAAAACAAACAAAATTATTTGTTTGTTTATTCATCATCATCATCATCATTTGAATTTTGGGATGAAACGTGACCTGGATATGTTTTCATGAGATTCATGCAAATGATTATTTATTGAGCATTTGTGTCTGTTAATAGACTGACAGCTGTTTCCAATGTTAAAGGGCAGTAATAACTAAATTAAATAATTGCATGCAATACGGTCTTAATGAATCAAGAGACTTAACAGAGGGTTTATAAATCACAAGGCATTGATTGAGAACGAACCGAGAACTTGAGGAACGTCACTTAAACACAGTTGAAAGTTTTAAGCGTGTTTGAAATAAAGCCTGTTATTTGTGCTGGCTCACATGTGTAAGTGAATTGCGTAGTTGTTGTATTGTAACAGAGTTCAGTGTGCTGTTGTTGTCCCGTGTCTGTTTTTGTTGCCATTTGTCTCGTTTCCTTGCTACGTGCTGACCAAGAGAAGTCAGGCGCGGGTCACATTCAGATCCCCGACTCGCTGGTTCCTACGTGTTTTTGAGCGATTCTGTAGCCGGAGACAGGATTCTTATCACACTGTTCTGAAGGATATTGTGAATTGTAGCTCAAATTACCTCACAGATCAAAACCAGAAATAAAATAGCTGCAGAGACACAAACACATCAGAGCGTTTATACTGCGTAAGGTGATGAGGAATAGTTCACCCAAAAATCATTTATGTCATTCCAAACCCATGTGACACTCTTTTTTTCTGTGAAACACAAAAGGTAATGTTTCGCACAATCTTTAGCTACTCTTTTTCATACAATGAAAGCATATAGTGAAAAAGAGCTGTATATAAATAAACACAGTGCATATGACTTCAGAAGACAAGAGAAGGGACTGACTTTTTTAGGCTTACGCAATTTTGCATATCATCGCTGTCCGTGCTGACCTTTTACCATAGATGGAACAGATTTGTAATGATATAATTCTGTTTATGGTGCTAAAGGTGACTAATCATGTGGTTTTTTAATTTTTTTTATTCGTTTTGTAAGATTGTTAATGAGAGAGTTTTTCCATGCTCTTACAAAATGATTTTTTTGGATATATGTTTGTCATCGGTAATCGACAATATTCAAACTTATATACAAATATACCAAGCATGTAAGAGGCAAGGCTGTTAATAACAATTTTTCTCATTTCTGTGGTTTTCTTGTAATAATAAGTAATTTAATAAAAACAAGTACCAAAATATTTATTGTCTGCCCAACATGGAATCCACGTCCACAGATCATACGCATCCCTCATCCCCGTTACGTTTTTTTTTTGTAGTAAAGTCATCTCAGTTTAGTGCATTTGACCTTGTTTAAGTCTAGTCAGAATTCTGCTGATTTTTGTTCAACATTTCAACCAGTCAACTCCACCTCAAAATAATCTGAAATCCTTTACTTCGTTCCTTTTTTTTTGTAGTGTGTTTTTTTTCCCATTGCACATTTTATTTGTGTTATTTAAGAGTTTTGTAATAAATTATATTTTAATAACCAAGTAAAATTCAAAGCACTAAAATAAGGTTGTAAAATGTAATTTATTCGGTATGATTTAATGTGTCGTTAAAGCTCAGATGTGGGGTTTGGTTGGTCCTCATTGCAAAAACAGAATCCTATAGGAAACTCTTCATGTTATTATGAATGTAATAATAGTGTGTGTGTGAGAGAGAGAGAGAGAGAGAGAAAGTGAAAGGGAATCATGCCAAGTGACTTCACAGCACTGGGAAGTGGAAGTGAAGTGAGAAATCTAGAGGAAGGAAACGAGGGACAATAGAAAAAAAGAGAGATTGTTCTATTGATGGTGTGTGTGTGTTTGTTTGGAAAATGAGAGGGGGCAATGAGTTCATTTTACAGTAGGACTTCACTATTTTGGGGATTTTGATGAATGATAATGTGATCAGCTTTTCTTTCATATTTCCCCATCATTTGAAAATGACGTCATAGTGCAAATATTGTAATGCTCATAAAAGTATTAAAAAATAAAATGTTATGCAGTATGTAATGCTTTTTTTAATATTTATTTTTTTACTTAATTTTATTTTACCTTTGAATTTTGGGGTGCATTTTGACCTGGATATGTTTTAATGAGATTCACACAAGTATAATTATTAATGGATCACTTTTACAATCTTACGGTTTCCAATGTTTTATAAAAGTGCCTGAAATTATCTTCAAAATAACAACTTTTGCATACAGACGTTTTTAAAGAATAAAAAGATTCACACATATATAATTGTATCTTTTACAATCTTATCGTTTACAATGTTTTAGTCGAGCAATAATACTCAGGTGGCCTTATGTTACTGTGATTTCAACTCAATTAAAACCCTCTTGACCATGGTAAAATCACTGTAAATCACAGCAGCGATTGGCTTATTAACAGATAAATATCAAGCGTAGCGTCAGTACTGGCAGCTCACGTTAGTCAAGCTCGCATCAGTTGATCCACTTCTACCTATAGGAATACGACGCCTATGACTGTGTACGTATATAAGCTCCTTCAGTATTATCAGCAGCGATCGTGTTTCTCAGGAGCTCATTACCCTCCTCCATCCCCAGCTCCTCCTCTCGCCCAGTCAGGATTTGGCATTCTTGAATTATGTTGTAATTTAAAATCTTGAATTAATGATATCTGCATACATTCATGTTGGTTCTGTTCTGTTTACCCTAAAGCCCAATTTATACTTCTGCGAAAACTCACGCCGTAGCTACGCCGTAGGCTGTGTGTAGCGCGCGTACCCTGACGTGCACCTCTCCAAAAATGTAACAACGCGTCAATTCTACGCGAACGCAAGCGCTGTGATTGGTCTGCTAAAACCCCTCCCTTGGATTTCTCATGTTCCCTCTGCATGTGTAATTGCGCGTCAACGCGGACAACGACGCAGAAGTATAAATGAAAACCAACACGTAGTGTGTAGCGTAGAGGCTCCGGCGTAGGTCCGACGCAGGAGTATAAATTGGGCTTTATTGCTGCTCTCCCTGATCTTATCCTTGCTAGGCTGCCTCTTGCCTAGAACTGAACCATACCACCAATCCAAACTGTATGCTAATTGTCAATCGTATTTGACGATAGTGGTCCTGACAGAAGTATGTGTAAATGTTTTTTTTTTCAAGAAACAGATGCAAATATACAAACACCTTCAGGAGAACATAAAAGTTAAAACATTCATATGTAAAGTCAGATATCTAAAGGAAGTAATAATGTATGGGTTAATGTTTATCCTGTCTCTGTTTTCATAGTGACATCACCTACAACATCCTGTTTGAATCTGTGACCACCCTCCTGGTGCTGTTGTCCTATCAGCTCTTTCACAAGGAGATTCTGAGGGAGGGGCTTATTTACGGCTACCTGACCAAAGGACGATGGTGAGAAAGAAGGATCACCATACTTGCCGTTTCTGTACCGTAATTATTTGTGAAATTTACTAGCAATTTCTGATTGAAAATTGTTTCTAGACCAAATGTTTTTCTTTGTACATGTAATTTAAGGTACATGTTCTGTACTATACGGTTGGTTTATAATATAAAATGACTAGTAAAGTAAGGCACAGATACTCTACACACCTGAATAGACTCATCTAATTGATCCAGAGTTCCAGTGATGCATTATAAACTTCTTAACTCAAGAACCAGAGCCAATACAAGTTAAAAGTTGTTGCCTGCCGCAGTGTTTTATTCTTACAAAGTTTGTCCCAGTGTGATAATGTGGCCCCCTGACCGGCATTAACAGAAGGACGACTGTCAAGAGCTGCCATTTCATATGCAAATGAGGGTGTTCATTAATTCGCCAGATGCTCTCGTCTGGAGCTTTGCTTGAGTTCACCCGGAGGGCTCGTTTGCATCGCACCACTGATACTGAGCTTTTAAAGTTCCCTCGTTAGCTCTTCAGCACTGCAGCTGAGCTTGCATGTCTGAGGTCGTTAACGCACGCTCGTCAAACCTCACGAGTGTCTTTAGGACTGAGACGTACTCTATGCAAGTGCATGAAAGCAAAGACGTCCAGCTACACAAGCGCCGTATTCTCACTTCACAATGCAAATGAGCGTTGAGAATACCACCAGTTTCCAGAAACCATAAACTCTTGGCATTCCAACCATTTACATGTTTCTTTAATTCTCATGTTTTATCTTGACATCTTCCCAGAGACCCTAATGCTAATGTACCAAAATAATAGTAATTTCCTAGAATGCCCTATTATTTTTCTTTTCCAATTGTTTTTCTATGTTCCTGTGATCTAATAAAAAACAGGTAACCATGATCGGCTGTTTTAAATGGCAAAAGTGATGGTTTAAATCTATCTGTCTTTCTGTCTGTGTCCATCCGTCTGTGTCCATCCATCCATCCATGTCCATCCATCCATCCGTCCCCATCCATCCATCCATCCATGTCCATCCATCCATCCGTCCCCATCCATCCATCCATCCATGTCCATCCATCCATCCATCCGTCCCCATCCATCCATGTCCATCCATCCATCCATCCATATCCATCCATCCATCCATGTCCGTCCATCCATCCGTCTGTGTCCATCCATCCATCCATATCCATCCATCCATGTCCATCCATCCATCCATGTCCATCCATCCATGTGATGGTTTAAATCTATCTGTCTTTCTGTCTGTGTCCATCCGTCTGTGTCCATCCATCCATCCATCCATCCATCCATATCCATCCATCCATCCATGTCCATCCATCCATTCATATCCGTCCATCCATCCGTCTGTGTCCATCCATCCATCCATCCATCCATGTCCATCCATCCATGTCCATCCATCCATCCATGTCCATCCATCCATGTCCATCCATCCATCCATATCTGTCCATCCATCAGTCTGTGTCCATCCATCCATCCATCCATATCCATCCATCCATGTCCATCCATCCATCCATATCCGTCCATCCATCCGTCTGTGTCCATCCATCCATCCATCCATCCATGTCCATCCATCCATATCCATCCATCCATCCATCCATATCCATCCATCCATCCATATCCGTCCATCCATCCGTCCCCATCCATCCATGTCCATCCATCTATCCATCCATATCCATCCATCCATATCCGTCCATCCATCCGTCTGTGTCCATCCATCCATCCATCCATCCATCCATGTCCATCCATCCATATCCATCCATCCATCCATCCATATCCATCCATCCATCCATATCCGTCCATCCATCCGTCCCCATCCATCCATGTCCATCCATCTATCCATCCATATCCATCCATCCATCCATCCGTCCCCATCCATCCATGTCCATCCATCATATCTGTCCATACATCCATATCCATCCATCCCAATCCATCCATGTCCATCCATCCCCATCCATGCATCCATCCATCCATCCATGTCCATCCATCCATCCATCCATCCATCCACACACACACACATATACATACACATACTAAAATAACTAATAATAATAACTGCAATGGTCCCAATACTAATTTTCTGCTGTACCGATAACAGCTGCGCTTTCTTGCTCTTTCTTCTGTCCGACAGTTAGTTGACACACACCCACCTCCTCTTATTCACTCGTTTCATTCGTTTAGGTTGAATAGTGTTGGTGTGACAGGGCATGAATTTCGGCGTGGGGTAGCGTGTATTGCACATTATTTTACTCATTTCCACAGGTTTCGCACTCACATCCAATGCGCGCACACATAAAGCCGCCTCTTAAACACCTCACGAGTACCAAATTGATACGCCCAAAATTCTGTCAAAATGCCCGTCTTGTCAAGTATTTAAGTATTTAACACAGGTGGTTAAGTCTAAAGAGAATGTTCAATTAAACCATTCATATGGATTACTGTTGTGAATGTGTCGTACTTTTAGAAGCTTGAAAATATTGTTTGGCTGGAATTTCAATGGATGGACAAAAAATTATGAGATAAAATAATATCTATATGGCAGTTTTTCCCTGTGGTATGAAATGTTATTGAATATTAAATATTTTTCAAGGTATTTTATCGAAGGTGAAATTCTTGTATCGTTACAACAAACATATATATGGATTTCTAGAAATTCTATAGAAATTTGCATGTGTGTATATAGTAATAGTAATTCAAATAAAGTATAAAGAATATTTTTTTTATCACAATAAATAAAAACCACACACACACACACACACACATATATATATATATATATATATATATATATTTATATTTGCATGTGTGTGTATATATATATATTTATATTTATATTTGCATGTGTGTGTGTGTATATATATATATATATATTTATATTTATATTTGCATGTGTGTATGTGTGTGTGTATATATATATATATACACACACACATGCAAATATAAATATATATATATATATATATATATGTGTGTGTGTGTGTGTGTGTGTGTGTGTGTGTGGTTTTTATTTATTGTGATAAAAAAATATTCTTTATACTTTATTTTAATTACTATTACTATATACACAAAGTATAAGAATATTTTTTTTATCACAATAAATAAAAACCACACACAAACACACACACATATATATATATATATATATTTATATTTGCATGTGTGTGTGTATATATATATATATATTTATATTTGCATGTGTGTGTATATATATATATATATATATATATATATATATACACATGCAAATATATATATGTGTGTGTGTGTGGTTTTTATTTATTGTGATAAAAAAATTATATTTCTTTATACTTTATTTCAATTAGTATCTACATTTGATAGTTTTATTAAACAATAACAACAACACAACTGTTCAGTGAATTTGCCCCCGAGTGTGGTAGGTTTGCCAAATCTCTCTGTCTCTCTCTGTAGTCTGTCTCTGACGAGTCGTCTGGTGAAGACGCTGCTGTATAACTTCATCAGACAGGAGAAATGTCCCCCCGCCACTCACGTGTTGCAGACGCAGTCAGACGGAGGAGGGCTGCTGTACGGACTCGCATCAGGAGTCGCCAGTGAGTACAAACACACAGTGTCCTGATCACACACACACACACACACACTGGAACTGTTTGCCATCCCTCAGACTGCACATTACAGTATTATTAGGAAATTGATACAATACAGAATGATTCATTTTGTTTGATGCATCAAATCTGATGCATTTTAAAGGGATAGTTCACCCAAAAATGAAAATTCTGTCAGTAATTACTCACCCTCATGTTGTTCCAACCCCGTAAGACTTTATCGAGAGAATACTTTTTGAGCGCAAAAAACAAGCAAAAATAACGACTTTATTTAACTATTCATTTCCTTCTCTGTGGGCCTCGAGTGAGTTCACATAGTGTAATTGCGAATTAGTTGAATAAAGTCGTTATTTTTGTTTGATTTTTGCGCACAAATAGTATTCTCGTCGCTTGATAAACTTAAGGTTGAGCCACTGTAGTCACTCGGACTATTTTAACGATGTCTTTAATAACTTTTCTGGGCCGGCAAGTTTCGATCCCTTGAGAAGCCTATGGAGGAGTGATCCGGCTCTCAGATTTAATCAAAAATATCTTCATTTGTGTTCTGAAGATGAACGAAAGTCTTACGGGGTTGGAACAACATGAGGGCGAGTAATTACTGACAGAATTGTCATTTTTGGGTGAAATATCCCTTTAAGCTGTTTACCAGATTAGTGTTCAAATAATTCAGTCAATCAATTAAAAGATTTTTGGCTAAATTATTCCTTCAATAATGTATATAAACATTCAACTTCACACATTGGCTCTGGGTGACAATAGCTGTTTCCACCCAAAGTTGAGGTCAAAATTGAAATATCACATAAAACATTTGCAAATAAAGAACTGTTTCCATCCCATGTGTTCAAGAGAACAAAAAACCTCAGTTCCTGGGAAATTGCCACAAAATATCTGTAATAAAACTGGAAATCGCTGCAATGGGGGAAGCCACTCTGGCTCTTTTTACGTACATCATAAATTACTTGCGTCTCAGAGCGGCAGATGAAACACAATAAACACTGTCATGTTATCTTGCGTTTGGATGCTGGGGTTTGGGAACGCAATCGTATGAGGGAGGGAATTAAACTGAAACATTCTGATGACAGACTTTGGCTCAGGCATTTCAGATTCATCAAACCAATATTTGAGATGCGATTGGTCCGCTGGTTAGTCCAGTTATCCAGTCACATGTTCTGTTGAGGCAAAGTCACATGAATTCTTTGGTGCGCGTCGAGGGATTCAGTAAATGTGTTTTCATCGTAGTTTATGTGCACGTCTGCTTATCGGATAAACAAATCATCCACCTCAATTGAGCGCATATATTTTTTATGTGCATTTTTTAATTTATGTGCATCTTGGCATTTCCATCCAGTGTTTTTTAAATGCGTTATCCCGAAATTGGCATAAAAATAGGTGGATGTAAACATAGTGTAAACAGCTAGTGTTGATGTGTGTTTGTTGGTTATGGCTCAGCAGCATCATTTGCTTAAATGATGCCAGTGTTGTAAGATGAATCTCTGGGTCCGTCGAGGTTGAGCAGGGTCTGATTACTCTTTAGATAAAAATATTTGTTTTGGTTGTAAATAAACCCTTCAGTCCAGTTTCTTGTGAATTTGCATGTGAAAATCCCCACACCTGATTCACACGCTCCTCTGTTCAGCTTTGACTCCGTCTGACTCTGTCTCTGATAAAGTTGTTCTGTTTGTTTGACCAGACTCTTGTTTGACAAGCCTGTCAAAAACTAAATCCAGTGCACAGGTGTGTGTGTTATTGACAGTTGTGTCTGTCTGTCTGTCTGGTGTCTGGCTCACTCAGACATGTCAACAGCAGGACACAAACACACACTTTTCATTGTGTGAACTGGACTCTTGGCTTGATCATTTACTTAATATTGAGTTACACACTCCTCATTGTGTGGACTAACCAGTGTCCAACACACACACACACACACACACATTCGCGTCTGTCTCCCTCTGAGCACCAGACAGCGCTGTGACACACTAACCTATAAACATACACACAAAAAATAAGTATAAAATTATAAAGTAGGACTCCAATTCAGAGTGTAAGTATAAAATTATTCTTTATACTTTTTGGGCCTCATTCATGAACCATAAGCACTAAATATGCAAATAATTTACAGAGCATTTTGTTTAGATCATGTTGCATGAATAAGCATATACTAAACTACTGATGAATGAAAATAATCAGAAAAATTGGAAAAACTAAAATGAATTGAAACTGAAAGCTTCGATTTCATTTTCATTTTTTCATTTGATCTGATGTAGTCATTTTATTTTATGTTTTCATGCTGTGGTATTCTTTTTTTAATTTCAGTTAAATTATAGTTTTCATTTAATTTAAGTTTAGTAAAATGTTTTTTTTATAATTGGTTTTCATTTGAATTTATGTTTTATAATATTGAATATTTTTGGACATGATGTGGTGATCACCAATGTAGGTTTCAGATGGTAAAAAAAATGGCATTGAAACAAAAAAAGAAAAAATATATAATATTTACTTTAAATATATTTATTTACTATATCACTTGATTTATCTTTTGTATTATGTTTACATATGCCTTTAATTTTTCCTGATTTAAATGAAAATAACTAACCTGAAGTCTAGAAAATGTTATATAAAATTTATATTAAAATACAATTCGAAGAATATAAATGTATTTGTTTGTTTCAGTGTCATTTTACACTTAATTTTTCATTAATACAATTAAAATGAAATGTGTTTATGAAATAAAAAGCAAACTGAAACTATCACAACCACTGCTGAATAAAATGAAAACGAACCTGTCTAGTGAATTTGAAAATATTAAAATCCAATTTGAAAGTGTTTTTGTTGATTCACTTTCACTATGACAGTTAGTCAGAAGTGCGATTAAAGTCTAGAACTACATGTATCATCGACTGGCACGCTGTGGCTAAAAGATACAAAATGAGCTTGTTAACAGCTGTGAGTCAGTGCCAAGATGACGTACCAATGTGTGTGTGGAATCCAGACAGTGTGTCTTCATTGTCTGACGGGTAAATCAGGCCAGCTAAATGGAGACACAAGCCCTGTGTGTCAGTCCCGTCACCCACAGTAGGAATTCTGGGCCTGATCCTGTTTCCGCTGCTGCGGGATGGAAAGATTCAGGCAGGATTAGATGGCCAAAATTCGTCACTCTGGAATTACACAGGCTGGAAAGCCTTCTGGATCATATTAATGTTAGCTCGACTTAAACGTTTACGATACTCTGTCGTCCACCACCTGACGGTTAATTCGCTCACAGTTATGAACTTTATGCTGTTGCCTGGGAAACGGCTTATGGTCGTTTTGCAAAGTTGCATTGTTTTTAAGCTGCCCTAGAAACAGGAATTTGATGGATAACCTAGACATTATATTTTGTAAATATATTAAAAGAAATATATTTAAGCGAATTTAAATCGCTTCCCAAATTGTTTTTGATGCCAGGCAATGGCAAAGGTTAATAATTCAATCAAGCTTCATTATATTTTGGTACAAATGTTTTTTTTTGTGGCTTTTGGTCTGTGTCTATTAGCTCAGACTTCCTGTTTCCATTGGAAATTTGTAAACACAGGAAAAAAAATTGTGCTCGACAGCTCATAAGATCATCAGTGTAAATGTTTTTAATAATTTGATTCATAATGTTGGACACTATATTAACCGAAACTTAAGTATTAGCTAGTTTGAAACTAGTTTGAGAGTAATGTCACACCAAACTATGGAAGCTTGTTTCTGCCACGGAATAAAATAATTAAAGCAATCACATAGCAACTTCCTAGAAACAACTCAGAACACATGAGCAACTGCATAGGAACTTCTTAGAAACCACTCAGAACTCCTTAGCAACACCCTAGAAACCACACTGTAGCAACCACAACAACTTCCTAGAAACCACTCAGAACTCCTTAGCAACACACAGTGCCGCTGCTAGCCATTTTGGTGCCCTAAGCATAATTCCTTTATGATGCCCCCCCGCCCCCCCTAAAAAAAAACATTTTCATTTAGTATTTTCATTTTGGGGGGCTAAGCCCCCAATGAGGGTATGTTTTATAAAAAAATTAAAAAGCTAAAAAGTAACACTTTAGATTAGGGTCTAATGCTTACTATTAACTAGTTTCATTACCATGCAATGGCATGGTTTTATAATCACTGGGATCCCGAATTTGAGGCAGGTTAGTTAGGGGTGTTCGGGGGAAATTTTGGATTTTTCTGAACTACAGATGTGCATTTTAAGATGTTGTGAAGGCGAAAAAAAAAAAAAAAAAATCGATAACAACAGCTTTAAAACCATGTCAGTGGGCAGCTGATTATTTTTCTCTCCTCATCAGCATCACACTCTTTTTCTCTTTGTTTTTATCTTGCCCTGTCTCTTCCCCTCCTAAAGTTGGCTTTTTTAATTTACTAAATGTTACAATTTGTATTTTATTCTCAATATGTACACATTCATTATAAATCCTGTGCCTAACATGATGAAAACGGCTTTGTTCATGTTTCTTGTCCCCTCACAATGACAGTAGCCTAAACTATTACACTAGGCTACATGTTACATAGGCCTATTTTCAGTTAAAAATGGCGAAATTAGACAAAACTATTGCCTAATTATTTTTTGTCATTCGTTTAACATTTATGACCTAAAAAAAACTGTCAAATAAAGTTGTTTAGCTACTTACATCTTATCTTGCACTTGCCCGTACACTGAAGCGTCGAGTTGCACTGTTAAAATTCGCGCTCAGCGTCTGTGAACATAAAGCCCGCCTACTTTGATTTGATTGGTCATCTCAAATATTCTGACATTGACGAGCAGTGACAGACCAATGAGGCTCAGAAGAACACACACGAACACACACACACACCCTGTCCTGTGTTTCTGACGTGCTCTCTGTCTCTGCTCGGCGCCGCTGCGGAATGAAGAGGAAGAACGCGCTGAATCTGATTATAACAAAAAGTTTGATGATTGGTTTTTCATTAGGCTATTTTTGGTGCCCCCTCAGCACTTGGTGCCCTACGCACAGCGCGTGATGCGCGTGGTGGGAGCGGCGGCGCTGGCAACACACTAGAAACCACACTGTAGCAACCACATAACAACTTCCTAGAAACCACTCAGAACACATGAACAACTACATAGTAATTTTTAGAAACCACTCAGAACACCTTAGCAACACCCTAGAAACCTCACCGTAGCAACCACATAACAACTTCCTAGGAACCACTCAAAACACCTTAGCAACACCCTAGAAACCTCACCGTAGCAACCACATAACAACTTCCTAGGAACCACTCAGAACACCTTAGCAACACCCTAGAAACCACACCATAGCAACCACATAACAACTTCCTAGGAACCACTCAGAACACCTTAGCAACACCCTAGAAACCTCACCGTAGCAACCACATAACAACTTCCTAGGAACCACTCAAAACACCTTAGCAACACCCTAGAAACCTCACCGTAGCAACCACATAACAACTTCCTAGGAACCACTCAGAACACCTTAGCAACACCCTAGAAACCACACCGTAGCAACCACATAACAACTTCCTAACTTCCTAGGAACAACTCAGAACACCTTAGCAACACCCTAGAAACCTCACCGTAGCAACCACATAACAACTTCCTAGGAACCACTCAAAACACCTTAGCAACACCCTAAAAACCTCACCGTAGCAACCACATAACTTCCTAGGAACCACTCAGAACACCTTAGCAACACCCTAGAAACCTCACCGTAGCAACCACATAACAACTTCCTAGGAACCACTCAGAACACCTTAGCAACACCCTAGAAACCACACCGTAGCAACCACATAACAACTTCCTAACTTCCTAGGAACAACTCAGAACACCTTAGCAACACCCTAGAAACCACACCGTAGCAACCACATAACAACTTTCTAGGAACCACTCAGAACACCTTAGCAACACCCTAGAAACCTCACCGTAGCAACCACATAACAACTTCCTAGGAACCACTCAGAACACCTTAGCAACACCCTAGAAACCACACCGTAGCAACCACATAACAACTTTCTAGGAACCACTCAGAACACCTTAGCAACACCCTAGAAACCTCACCGTAGCAACCACATAACAACTTTCTAGGAACCACTCAGAACACATCAGCAACTACATAGCAACCTCCCAAAATCCATTCATCTTCCATTCATCATCCATTCAAAAATCCAAAAACGTATCTCACAGTTCTGACTATTTAAGTTTATGTCTTGCAATTCTGACTTGTTTCTCAGAATTGTGAGATGTAAACTTGCAATTGCGAGTAAAATATATTTATATTCTGAGAAAAAGTAAAAATTCGCAATTACCTTCTTTTTTTTTGTTTCTTTTTTTTTGTTCTAAAGCCAAATCAAGCTTCCATATCGAACTGATATGTGTGATTATCCTCCCCTCAAAAAAAGGGATAGATGATGAACATAAAGCAATGCTCTCTGGGAAACACTTGTGCTTCATAAATCAGGGCGGTGATCTGTGTGAAGATGGCGTCTTGATGTTTCCCTGAGCTCCGATGGGAGATCTGTGTGTGTGTGTGTGTGTGTGTGTGTGTGTGTGTGTGTGTGTGTGTGTGTGTGTGTTTCCCAGGGCAGGGCTACTGAATGTGTCTTATGATCGTCTGTAATCATTCGGTTCTCTTATTTCTGCTCTCTGAGACGGACCAAATACAGTGTATCTCACAAAAACATGTTCAGGTCCCATTTCACACCAAAATCAAAAGAGAAGGGGGAATAAAATGATTGTTTACATAAGACATAAATAAAGTCTTTAAGGGCCATTAAGACCATACTAACCAATTCTCAATTAGTAATTTTACCAGACGTTTTTTCTCAGAGTCTCATAATTTATAAATGTTTTTTTTAATTTTCATTATAGTAGTTATAGCCTAATTATATATTTTTTATTAATATCACATTATTCATGCAAAATGTAATTAATTATATTTAGTTTACAAATATAAATAAAACACTTACCGGTAATTACTTTACTATAATAATAAATAGTTTAATTTGATTTTCGGGTGAAATATGACATTAGCTTTCGTGAGATTGCTAATTGATTCCAGATTTACTGTACACACGTGGATGCGTAAACTAATGTGAAACTGTGGTATATCTGAAGTATTCTGATGTTTTTGTTTCGTGTGTTCAGTCAGTTGAACTTTTGATCTCTGTATGTAACAATAACAGTTCCTTTTAACTAGTAAATGAATGTAATGCTGAAGTGTTATCGAACTTGCGTCTGGCCTTAACAAAATCCTGCTATTGTGTGTATGTGCTGCGTAAGTCTCAAGGCCGTCGCTGTGTCTGCATTCAGGATTAGCGTCGTCTCACCCTTCGCCCTGGCCAGCTCAAACTACAGCGAGTGAAAGAAGGAGAGAGAGAGAGAGAGAGAGGAAAAACGGAGAACAGGGAACCCTAGAGGGGGGAATGAGGGAGGAAAAGCATGCTTTTAGGGTTAATATTACCCATAAACCCTTGCGAAATGAGTTTTAAGATGCATTGACTCAGAGCTGCAAATAACCATCTTTGCAACCGCATAGAAACTCCTAGCGATCGATCAGATAGAACTCCCTTGAACCCTCCCAGGACACCTTAGCAAACGTATAGCAACGATGCCCTCTACATAACAGCATCATAATGGTGTGCACAGGCAAACGCCATGAACATTTCCTGCTGAAACCACACCGACAGGAAGTAATGGTGGGCTTATAGCAGCAGACAGGAAGTGCTTTATTAGCCTAGTCCGACATGACACACACCTGTGTCTTTTTGCCCTGGAGGAGCCCAATGCTCGGATGTTGCAGATGACTTTCAAAGAATCCTGACAATGTTGATGTATATATTGTGTGCCACATTTACTCTCTCTAGAGAGATGAGCGGATGTATTTCGTCTGACACACGCATGCATGATGTTCTGTCTGCCAGATGGCTTTGCATGAATAAACTTTTCTTCCCCTTCGCACGTCTACAGGCTGGCCTTCATGTCAACAACTGCTTTTTCTAGGAAAATGTCATTCTTTGGAGTCATTTCTGCAAAATTTTCAATCCAAATGCTTCTGTGTGCATAAAAATCATCAAGAATTTGGCAAAATATTTTAAGATACTCTTCTGAAGCATCACTTAATAACCCTCGTATATGTTTCCTCTATGGACATTTTTAATGGAGATCGACAGGGACTTTTACAGGAAGAGCACTATGAAAGAGAACATAGACGTGAATGTGTGTGTGTGTGTGTGTGTGTGTGTAAGTTAGCAGCAACATTTGTCACCCTCAGCCGCCTGTTTATGTACTGACAGCATTAGTGGCATGGAAAACCCCTCTGAGTGTGTGTGTGTGTTCTCTCAGCTCTGCTGGATGGCAGCCATGATGTCTTCATTTATCTGCGCTGTTAACACAGTCCACAATAACAACCCCAGGACACACACTGCCTTCTGTGTGTGTGTGCGATCACTGTATGTTCCACACTCACACACAGGGAACTAAGAGACATATAAGTGTGTTTATGAGAGATTGTGTGCTAATCAAAGGGGTGTTTTCTTCATCCATCATTTTTCCCGTCATAAAAGTGTGTCGGTGTGTCTGAGAGTGATTACAGGCTTCTGATTGGCTCTGATGAGTAGATTGCAGACTCCTCTGGCATCTGCGCTCGCTCTCATTGGTCAACTGGGGTCGCCATGGCGTCTCTTGTGACCTCATTACAGTTCCAGCATGATCTCAGTGTCTTTGGAACATGATGATGTCATATAAGGAACCTAAAGGATAGAAGCAGCCAATAATAACAGTCTAAGGACCTTTAATGTTATCAGTGTCTTAATGATATCAGGCGTCTAGGAGGGCGGAGGGCAGTTTTCGTTACTCTGTGACTTTTTCTGCCAGTGTTGTTGTTTTTATTTGCGGTGGATGTTTGTTAACATCCTGGCTCCAGATTAGACTGCTTCAGTCTGCTCGTGGGGCCACCATGTCCAGCCACAAGTGATTAGACATGGAGACAGGCATCCCATTTCCATCTCAATTCTTTCTCGCTCTTCAACCTGAGACAATGCCTGAATGATTAGAAATCTGTTTAAAATCAATTACTTTTCATCGACAACCCGCTGTGTGTGCGCTGTTGGACAGAAAATGTCCAACTCTTCTTGTTTTTTTTCTTTCACAATGTTAAAGTCAACATGACGTCCAAATCGACTGTTCCTGGTCTTGTGATGCATGATTTTTTGCACAATTTGTCATTCTAAAGAAGCAAATTTTAATGAAACCACTTTCTTTATTGGCTGAAATCAAGTCGCTCTTATTTCTTTTAAACCTTTCCCTCCAATGTGAAATGTAATGGCCTCTTTTCCTTATCTGCTAGAATTCCCAATGTATAAAAAGTTCCACACTACCAAATTTTGTTTTCGAATCTTCAATCGTAATTAAAAACGTGTGCTTGTATGATTTCTCCTGATTGGCACTGTGTATTGCTGTAAGACATACTTATTTTGTAAATGTCTATTTGAGAGTCAAACCGAACAAAGGAGTGACTGTGATGTGAATCTCTAAAGTACATCTGAAGCTCTTGAGGCAGAAGAGACTGTCCTTTTTAGAGCCATTAGCATGTCCGGTTCTCCACTGCACTTCCTGGAGATTCTATGAATGATCTTTTGCTTCAATTATTCCTCTTCTGGCCTGAAGCAACTTTTAAGTGCGTCACCATTGCAAGCCATGTTTTAAGTGTGGTATATTCTGTACTTCTTTTAGCATTTTCTTCCATCCACTTAAAAGGTAACTCTTGCCAAAATTGAACCTAGGCTCTTTTTGTTGATCCACCCGAGTCAAACTTTCGTGTAAAAGCATAATTAGAATGGAAACGCCACTTTTAAGATTGACCGTATTTTCGTTTTAGGTAAAAATGCCTTTTGAATGGGAGTGCATGGGGCACTACTATGATAGCATCAAAATCGCTGTTTTTAAAACACTAAGAAGGCTCGACACAACATAAAACTGTGCTCGAAGTATCACCAGGGCCTCTACACATGAACTTGAGCATTGAATTCATTGTTTTGTGTACACAAAGTTTACTAAAAAAGAAAGGTCTGGTTTCCGGTGGCTGGAATTTTGTCAGTCAAAAGTAGTCGATCTCCGAATGCTGATTTTCACCATAGGGGGTCTTTAAAGGTTTCTTGCAGCAAATTCAGTTGTAATTAACTTTTTTCATGTCCATTTTATTGTCTCTCAGATGAAAATCATTTAGAAAAGTACACAGCAGCAAGCCTTGCTATTTGAAGTGTCATTCATGTTTGTATCTCAAATAGTGCAGGAATTAATGTTAATGATAATGTTAAAAGACAATGACCTGGCTGTAAATGTTTGTTATTCTTGAGGTCACCATTAATTCAATCCACTCCATGTAGAGAGCATATGTAACTGGTTTCTGTGTTATTCAGGTGGGTTGTGGAGCGTGTTCACGTTAGGTGGAGTCGGCACCAGACCGGGGGCGGAGCAAGAGCAGAACCCTCTCCCGCTGTCCAATCAGAGTCTGCTATTACTGCTGGTTCTGGCTAATCTGACCGACGGACCGGACTGTCCGAACCCCTACCGCCAGGCTGTTACCTGCTTCAAAAACACTCAAGGTAAACCAGACTGGGTTTGTTTTTGTTTTTTAGTTAAATTAATTTCACAGAAAGTGCTAATGAATCCCTGTTGTGTGTGTTTCAGATACCTCGTCCATCCCGTCTCCTCAGCCTCACACGTTTCAGATCAACTTTAACAGTCTGTACACAGCACTGTGCGAGCAGCAGAAATCAGACCAGGTGACATTACTGCTCTACACGCTACTGCACCAGAACAGCAACATGAGGACTTATATACTGTCCCGCACTGACATGGAGAATCTGGTGAGCACACGCACGTTCAGCACCTGTGCATATGGGTTTCATAATTACAAATTCCTGACTTTTATCATTTCAATTCATTTTTTTATCCGATATATGGTGTTTTATTGCTATTTATAGATTTTTGTGATATTTTCTGGAGTTGTTTTTAACCCCCTGCTACTGTAGCACTTTGAGATTTCTTTAAAGTAAAGTGCACTATAAATAAAATGTATTATATTATTATATCGGATAATATTTGGCATTTATTAAATTATAGGCCAGTAAGTTGTTCTGTTTGGCTGATGTGTTGGAAGCTTGTAAGTTATTAGACAGAACTGTTAAACAAAAAAATGTAAGCAGTATACGAAACATATTATAGCGTTTGCTTTTCTTTTCTATTACGGTATGCACATGCATTTCGTAGTGCTTGCCTTCATTCAAAGGCAATTGTAATTTCCTAACTCCTGTCAATCATTCACTGTGGACGGGACTTTTTTCACAGGGATTGTGTTTTTGTTTTGTGGTTGACTGATATATTGGCTAATATTTGATTACAGAATCTGGAAGTTGCCATCTAAAGTATAAATCTTTCTACCACCCTGCCCATTAAGAACATCAATAGCGGTCGACCACTAGTTTTTTGTTTTACCACAACAATAAAGTATCTTCTCTTTCTGTCTATGTAGGTGTTGCCGATTCTTGAGATCTTGTATCATGTCGAGGAGAGAAACTCTCATCATGTGTACATGGCCCTCATCATCCTCCTCATCCTCACAGAGGACGACACCTTCAACCGCTCCATACATGAAGTGGTGAGGCCACACACACACACACACACACTCTGTTGGATGAAATCAGATGGAACCATTTAATCTGTCATGAAAGCTTCATTTGAGAATCTGTAGTGGTTTAAGGCCCCGATATAGTACTTCAAGCTAAATTTTGAAGAACGAACTGATGTGATGTAATTTCAAACAAAATCTGTCCAAAATGGGAGTTTGAAACAGCTTACCAAAGTAATACTTTCCAGAAAAGAAGGTTCTGTGCCTTAAGCTGATTTAAACATATCCACATCGATCAGATGCTTTCTTCACTGCAGTTTTCTTTGTGTGTTTATTTTGTTATTGGAAGGAAAGCATGCGGCACATATTTACATATTCATCTAAACGTTGTTCTCAGCATCATGGGCGTCGGCAGCATGTTCGCTAAAAGTCATGTATTTCAAACTTAATTTACCCCTAAGTGAAGAACTTCGCTGTGAGTATATCGGGGTCTTTAGATGTATATAAAAAATCATCAGATGGAGGTTCATGATTCCAGATCTGTCATTCCAGGCTTTTATTTGTCGCATCTTTGAATGCAGCTGCAGTTCTCGTGTGTTTTCTCACACACAGACACTGTTAGTTCAGTATAGGCACAAACATTTGTTTGGAGGCTGTTTTTCACAAACAATTACAGGGGTGCCTTGCAACACTTTACTTAAAGCCTTTATGTATAATGCATTATAAAGATATGCATAATGTACGTCACAATGCATTATAACCTCTCATAAATAATTGTTACTAAAGTTAAAATGCGTTGTGTTATTTGCAGATTCCGTGTTGCATCTAAAGTTGGTTATGTTTTAATGCCTTATACTAAAGGTTTTAAGTAAAATGTTTTGAAGTCAGTAGATTTCATCTTAGTTTGATCATGCAATACATCCCTGCATTACCCTTTAAATAAAGGAACCTGTGTATTTATTATTCATTTATTTTTGTTTTCTCTGTTCTCTCTGTCTCAGGTGTTGAAGAACATCTCGTGGTATACTGAGCGTGTTCTGACAGAGATCTCTCTAGGCAGTCTGTTGATCCTGGTTGTGATTCGAACCATCCAGTTCAACATGACGCGAACCAGGGTGAGACCAGAACCAATGACAAAAACGATCATTTAAAAGTGAAGCTCCATAAATATCCAGATCTTTGGCCGTGGGCACATGCAAATGTGTTATGTAACAGCGAGACTCACAACAACCAGCTCATGAGATTTACAGGGTTTTATATTAGATCTGTGAACACATTTAGTCCAGGGAGTCCAATGAACAGAGCAGGTTTTTATATTCAAAGTATAATGGAGTCATTTCATTCTGTTTTGCCCTGTGAGAAGAAACAACACAAATTATTTATGCATGGTTTTATTGATTTCCCCTCCTTCAGGATAAATACCTCCACACGAACTGCCTGGCTGCCCTAGCCAACATGTCGGCCCAGTTTCGTAACCTACACCAGTACGCCGCCCAAAGAATTATAAGGTAAGTCATCCAACAACTGACTAACTATTTGATATACTGTGTGTTAATATATATATATATATATATATATATATATATATATATATATATATATATATATATATATATATATATATAATCACACACACACATACAAACATAGATAAACACAAACATACACATACACTCACGCCAGTGCTAGTACCTTGCTACTACCGGGTTGGACCTAATTCTTCATGGCATAGATTCAACAAGGTCCTGGAAACATTCACAAGATATTCTGGTCCATATTGTCATGATAGCATCAGGCAGTTGCTGCAGATTTATCGGCTGCACATCCCTGATGCGAATCTCCCATCCCTGCACATCCCAAAGCTGCTCTACTGGATTGAGATCTGGTGACTGTGGAGGCCATTTGACTTTAGTGAACTCATCGTCATGTGCAAGAAACCAGTTCGAGGTGATTTGAGCTTTGTGACATGGTGCGTTATCCATCAGAAGATGGGAACACTGTGGTCATGAAGAGAAAGACATGGTCAGCAATACTCAGGTAGACTGTGGCGTTTAAACGATGCTCAATTGATACTAAGGGGCCCAAAGTGTGCCAAGAAAACATCCCCCACACCATTACACCACCAGCGGCCTGAACCACTGATACAAGGCAGGATGATCCATGCTTTCATGTTGTTTACACCAAATGCCCCTACCATCTGAATGTTGCTGAAGAAAGAGAGACTCATCAGACCAGGCAACGTTTTTCCAATCTTCTGTTGTCCAATTTTGGTAAGCCTGTGCAAATTGTAGCCTCAGTTTCCTGTTCTTATCTGACAGGAGTGTCTCCGGTGTGTTTTCTGCTGCTCTAGCCCGTCTGCTTCAAGGTTGGATGTGTTGTGTGTTCAGAGATGGTCTTTCTTCAGACCTCGTTTGTAACACGTGTTTATATGAGTTACTGTCGCCTTTCTATCAGCTCAAACCAGTCTGGCCATTCTCCTCTGACCTCTGGCATCAACAAGGCATTTTCTCCCACAGAACTGCCGCTCACTGCATATTTTCTCTTTTTCAGACCATTCTCTGTAAACCCTAGAGATGTCTGTGTGTGAAAATCCCAGTAGATCAGCAGTTTCTGAAATACTCAGACCTGCCTATCTGGCACCAACAACCATGCCACGTTCAAAGTCACTTTTTATTCCCACTTTCTGATGCTAAATGCATTGAGTTGCTGCCATGTGATTGGCTGATTAGATATTTGCGTTAACGAGCAGTTGTATAATAATAACTATATATATTTATATATGTGTGTGTGTGTGTGTGTGTGTATATATAATAATAATAATAATAATAATGTGTAATATAATAAGTGGCCGGTACATGATTATATATACATACACTACTGTTTAAAAGTTGGGGGCCTGTATACATTTTTTTTTTTTTGGAAGGAAGGAAATTAATACTTTTATTCAGCAAGGACACATTCAATTGATCAAAAGTGACAGTAAAGACATTTATGTTACAAAATGCTACAAAACATTTCTATTTTAAATTTATGCTCACAGTTTGCAAAAAAATATGAAGTGTTTTCAACATTGATAATCTGAAATGTTTCTTGATCAAATCATCATATTAGAGTGATTTCTGAAGGATCATGTGACGCTGAAGACTGGAGTGATGTTGCTGAAAATTCAGCTTTGATCACAGGAATAAATTACATTTTAACATTTTAACAGTTCTTTTAACTTAATACGCATAAGAGACTTCTTTCAAAAACATTAAACTATAACCGACCACAAATTTTAGAACAGGAGTGGGTATATATGTAGTAATACTTAATATATAAGATTAAATCTAAAGATTTCAACTAAATTTGTTCCTTTTTTTTAAGCTTTAATAAAATAAAATAAAAACTCTTGGCAATTATAAAAGTATCCAGTTTATTTGTGAGTGTGTGTTAGCCACTTCTGTCGTTATCAGGCGAGTCCGGTTGTGTTCATGTTGAGAAAATGGGCTTATTTTCATCTGTCCAGAAACTGGATCTTGTTTGAGATCAGGAAGGTGAGCAACGGTTATAGAACAAACGGGCGCTTTCTAACACTTCCATTTAGCCAACGTTCAACACAAACAGATCGGGTTTCATTGCATGTCGCTTGTGATTCACACACTGAATTAAAGTGAATGAAATGTTTGTTGACTTTGGTAGGAAAACACCCGGTCACCTCAGATGCTCTGAAACCGAGACGCACAGGCTGTTGACAATCAACAGTTTGATTGGTTGGAAATTCAGGCTTTTGTTTCCTGAATAATATCACACATCCTTTTATGTAACATGAAAACATTGTGCCACGTTGTGAACAACAACGTAAAAGAGCATGTCCTCTGGCAGAGTCAGTGGCTTTAGTTTGAGCAACATTGCCATTTTTTTAATTGTCCTGTCATTCTGAAATACTTGTTACCATGTTTATGTTTTGGTTTTTGGTGCCCAGATTTTGCCATGACTTCATCTGGAACAGAGCAAACGAAGCTCAGAGGAGATTTAGCTTGCGAGCAGTAGATTCCTTAAGGTTTCTTTATGATTCAATTAGCGATTCTTTAGACTGATTCAAACTGATAACACGTGAGATTGCGACCGATTTGGTCTTTTTTTTTTTTACCCATTAATTAAAAATAGTCGCTCAAAAGAGTCATTTGTGAATTGGACTTGGTTGTTCTGTATGTTTGTTGTTCTGATTTCGATTTTAAAAAATGAATTATTCCATTAACGATTCTTTTAGTACTTCAGATCGATTCAAACTTATAACACATGAGTCTTTTGACCAATTCATTAAGAACTGCTTAAAAGACACATTTAGGGATTCGAATTATGTTGTTCTGTATGTTTGTTGTTCTGATTTAGATTCTGCTTTCTTAATGATTCTTTTGTAATTTAGATTAAAACCAGTAATGTGTCGTGAGATTGAGAATGATTTGGTTCTTTTGACCAATTCGTTAAAAACGACCCGCTCAAAAGAGTCATTCATGAATTTGACTATGTTGTTCTTATGTTTGTTTTTTTTGGTTTAGAATTGAATCTTGTTTCTTAATTTCTGATTCAAAACAATACTTTTTGTATTTTAAGCCAATTTGAACTAATAACATGTGAGATTGAGACTGATTCTTTTTGACCAACTCATTAGAATGAACCACTCAAAACATCCATTCGTGAATCAGAATAGTTTGTGCATTAGTTGTTCTGATTTCGATTCTGGTTTCTTAAATTGTTTCCATTTAATTTTTCCATTCCCTTTAAGTACTTTAGACCGATTCAAACTGTTAATACTTGATATATTGAGTGTTTGGATCTTTTTGATTTTTGAGCAGTTCTTTTCAATGAACTTGTTAAAAGAGAGTCATTTGTTAATTGGACTAGATAGTTCTGTGAGTTTAGATTCTGGTTTCTTAATGATTCTTTTGTTATTTAGACTGATTCAGACATAGATATCCATAATAAAGGCTAGATGTCTCGTCCGCGCTGCTGGCCAATGGAGGTCGACGTCCGCACCTGGCGGCCATCTTGTCACAGGCAGCTCGCTCACTCGTAACATTGTGTTTTAATGGTGCGTGTACTTTTTAAATAACCACAACTTGCTCAATTTTCTACCGATTTTCAAACGGTTTGGTTTGTTATAAACGTCAGAGATGTAGTTATGACACTGCATACTTATGAATGATAAGTGTATAAATAAATAATCATCCAGAATTATAGCCACGTTAATAACGTTTGTAAGAAACCAAACCGTTTGTAAATCTGTCAAGGTTTCAACGAGATAAGAGTATTTGTGTTCGTGGCTGATCACTCATCTTACATCAGGCACCACAAAGCCCGCCAGAAAGCTTGCCTGTGACAAGATGGCCGCCGGTGATGACGATAGAGACTCCGCCGTAAGACATCTAGCCTTTATTATGGATATCTATGGATTCAGACCACTAACATGTGAGATTGAGACTGATTTGGTTAATTTCTGAGTCTTTCGATTCAATTCAATTCAAAAACCTCTCAAAAGAGTCATTTGTCAGGTTGTGCTGTATGCATGTCATTCAATTCTTCCAATTCACATACATTAGAAACTCACAGCTCAGTCAAAACATCATTTCAGTGGCGGCACAATCATAGTTAAGAGGTTCTAAATAAAAACTAGTTCTTGATACCCAGTAAAAACTTCTCCTCAGTCACACTAAACTCTCTCTCTCTCTTCATTTTACCTCATTAGGAAGAGCTTGATCCTGCCAAAAGAAAAAATGTAGCACTAAAACAAACGGCATTATGGCACGTTCTTCTGAAATGTCAGCCATTTTTTTCTCTCCAGCAGTGTCAGCATTTAATTTTATTTGTTCCTTCTCCTTCAGTGTGCTGTTTTATTTCCTCTCTCTGTTGGCGGAGGGCAGAGGGATTGGCAGGCAGCGCTCGTGTGTTGTTGGCATAGTCGTTCCTGGCGGGTGGAGATAATGCTCACCCGCGGTAGCAACACGTACCGTTTACTTAAACGCCCGTAGCAACTCTGCTAATGACGGGGGGACGCTGGGCCAAGAACACTAATTGTACATTATAGTGGCGGCGCAGAACTTCCTTTTAAAGCTGATGGTGTTAGCGGTTAGCTCATAAGTTAGCATAGCTGTGCGTGCCAAGCGACGGTTTTTGGTTATGTGCAAGTAAGCAAAGGTCAGTGTTTATGGTGGCTAAATTGAATAATGATGCTATTTTCTCAGATTTTATTTAAGGGTGGAGTTGCAGTTCGGGTACATGTGCTAATCTCAATCATCAGGCATGATTTCCTATGACCTTATACGCTTTTAAAGCAAACCAGACGCTGGTGATCACGTCAATGGGATGTTCAGTGGTCGGGGTTGTTGTTAATTCACAACAGTGTATTTATTTATGTACTGTTATAGTTACAATTTTGAATTAGCTTTTTGTATTTTCAGTTTGTTTTTGTTTTAATGTTTAGCAATTTTATGTGTATCATTTTAAATATTACTTATAGTTTTAGTTTAGTTATTTTTCGGTGTTTTAGGGTTTCAGCTTAAAGATATTTAAATTTTCATTTAGTTTAAGTTGTGATATTTAGATTTTATTTAGTTTCAGCTGTATATCAATTAACAAATGTTTATAATAGTTTTAGTTACTAAAATAACCTGATTATTATCATTATAATGCACGTTTTATGTTCTTATATCCACAATGGATATAATATTTTAAATTGCATTGTATTAGGCCATCAGTTATAATGCCTTATTCTCTTCATAAAAAGTAATTAAAAAAAAGTACATCCATGAAATCTTTCAAATGCACATAAGGTTTTTGTTAATTGCAAAAAGTTCTTTAGATTTTGAAAATGGTCTTCCAACTAAGAAAAAATGGTCCGTTTAATAACTGTTTACTGAAAGATTCTTTGCATGGGAAACAAAAATAGTTATTTTTAAGACTATCAATTTTTTTTTTGGGGGGGGGGGGATTTCACTTTTGCAAACAAATTATTTTTGAAAAGATAAATTGCAGTATGTATTGTGATTTATTTTGTATTAAATTATTATGAATGCCTGTATTAAATAGTTTGTTCTGTTCAGCCCATTCAGCCCAAAAAGACAGAAATATGATCTTTCATTTTTAAAGACTTTCGTGTCTATTATTATGTATTGATTAGTTGTATTTTGAGCACTTCTTTGTTACCATCTTGCGTTAAAGTGACCGGTTCATTATGAATTTATGATGGACTTATTTGTCACTTTTTATTATCTTTTTTCTTTTTCCCTCTTTTCCACAACTAAAGCAATAAATCCAATATTATTGTAGGAGTTCTGCTTTGCTCACTGAAAGGCCATCTTCAAAGTATGAATCCCTGTTTTGACCTAAAACGAACAAGTTGCCGATGTTACGGCAAGTCGCCGTCTCTTTTCCATTGAGAGCGGTTTTAAGGATATTGTTTTTCCGTCTAATGTTTATGCGTTTCCTGTGGTGGGTGTAGATAGCACCCAGCTGCTTCACAAATGAGTAAGAACACTGTGTGTTTCTCTTTGATGCCTCTGTGTCTGTAAAAGTTTGGTATTGAAAGACTTTAATAGCTCCAGGCTGCCTGGAGGATTCTGCTTCCTGTGCGGACAGGAAGTATTTAGAGTTATGAGGCCAGTTCTGCGTTAGATGAGTTGGATGCGGACCACACAGATCAGAGTGTGTGTGTGTGGTTGTATTTCTTGTTCATTGTGTGTCATGGGATGTTGATGCTGGAATGACCATTGCCTATAAAAGACCAAAACCACAGGATGAGATGAGAAACACACACACACAGACTCGAAAGTTTAGAATTTGCTCAAGATGCCAAAAAGTTGTCATTCACTGACTTTTTAAGTTTGGATACATGAAGGAAGTCTGGGCATCTAAAGGAATTATTCAGCATCAGATATGTTTTTCAACAATAAAAAAATTAGCTCAAGCTAGACTTAAAAAAAAAACAATATATATATATTACAATATATACATAATATACATTAAAATACAAATATATATATATATTTGTAGTTTAATTATATTGAAGTATATTATGTAATTACAGTAATTAATTTAATTATATACATTTTTATATTATATTTTAAGTATATGATATTTTCAGTCTCAATTTTATATTTTTTTTGTTGAAAATTGCAAACTTAATGTTTGTAGAATAGATTAAGTACTTGTTGATTTATAACTCAGTATTTATTTTAGTAGCGCCATTTTTCTAACCAGGACACATTCTCCATAAAGTATGAGTGTGATGTCATTCATAATTGATCCAATAAGAAGCGATTTCATTTGTAAGCTATGCAAAAAGTTGTTGAAAAGTCATTCATATTGATTAACTTTTTTTTTTGTTGCCTTGCACTAATAAAACAATAATAAATGTATTAATACATTTTCTATTCAGTATGCAAGAATATTAAAAAAAACATTAAATGTTACGCATACTTTATTTAAATAAGCAACAAAAAAATGTCATTCAAAGGTGTAATTTGTTCCCCTCGGTCAATAACCCCAGGTTTGAGGAAGTGTTTCCCGATAAAGAGCCGTTATTGAGTGATGCAGAAACTCTCCATGTTAACCCCGTGAGTCCTGTTAGCGTGTTCAGGGAGAGATCGGATCGTTTAGAACTGTCTGCTATGGATTTATTCGGTGACGTTTGAAAGGATCTCAGTGGACTGGTAGACATCAGCCACTAATTGGAAAGAACATGGATTCTGATTGTTATTTTGAAAGCGGCATTGATTGTTTTGATCTTAAACCTGTCAAATGTAAATGTAAAGATGGGTCTGTTAGTTTTAACGAGAACCTTCAGGGTTGTGTTTTCCCCGACTCTGTTTTCTTTCTTCTCTTTCACATTCTCACTTTGTTTGGGTGAACTACTTTAAGGAGAATGCTTTATTTGAACTAAGTAAATCCTCTCTTCACTCTTTTTGAATAGAGCTATCATGGTCTGTTTTATTGGTTTTAAATATTAAACGGTCAATCACCCTAAAATTAAAATGTTGATTTTAGTAGCATTAAGATATTTTTTCATTATTTTCTTGAGAAACACATTTTCCTCTCAAATTCTGGTTGCTGTCGAGTTTTTTTTCCCCCTCCTCAATAATTCTCTTTATTCTCAATGGGGATTCTCTATATATTTGCAGTATTGCAATTCAGTATTTTTTTTATTACAATAATATTTTTAAGTAATTTCAATATTAAGTAATTTAATTAATTCATTGTTATTAATATTTAAAAAAAAATTATACAAAATATTTTACAGGGAAAATGGTTTAATTTGGGGTGTTTTTAGTGTTTTATATATATATATATATAACACTAAAAACACCCCAAATTAAACAATTTTATAAATATGTATGTATGTATACACACACACAGACACGAACAGCTATCAATAGGTGATTTTCTTTAGATTTGCATCACTGTATTATTTTTTCATATTACAGTAATATTTTATATTAATTTAAATATTAAAATAATAATTTTGCTATATATATACACTTTTTGCATTAAGATTTTTGGGGATTTTTCTTCAAACGAGAAACTCCCGCACACTATCAGAACTTGCATTTAAAAATTCTTTATTAGCAACGTTTCGGTCTCACGACCTTCATCGGGCATACACAAATTTTCAAACTCATCCCATTTAAGACCAAGCACATGACCACTAAACAAGGCTACAGGGGATTTTTCTTACATTATGGTAATAAGAATTGCGTTTACAAGCTTAATTGTCACATCTAAAATAGGCTTAATAAGCAACATATATGAATACAAAATATGATTCCCTTTTGATTTTGGGGTACAATATGTCCCTGCATGTTGTTGACAAGTTTTGTGAGATTGTTGTGTCATGTTAAGGAGTGAACCTGAAGTGTCTTTAGCTCTTTCCACAGGGCTTCTGTGTGCAGAACAAGAGAACCACACGAGTTCCTCCCGACACTGTCAATCACACACACCTGACCTGATAGAGCTGCTAATCTGTCAACAGCATGATCATTCCAGACCGCACAAGAAACACACACTTGCATATGTTAGCAGCTGAAGTGTTTGTGTGTGTGTATGTGTGTGTGTTTAAATCCCAGGTGCACTGAAGTACCCCTGTTTGAAGAGACAGACGGGGTATTTTTAGCTCAGAGTGGCTTTAAGAGTCGACAAAGTGCAGCCCTGCTGCTTCGTGTCCCATTAGCACAGTGAGAACGCCACCTGCTCCAGACACAGAAAAGAGACCCGGAAATCGACACACACCAAACGAAGCACTTCAGTCGTCCGTGAACAGACAGACCATAACAGACGCACAGATTTAGCTAGACTGAAAGTTCCAGACAGTGTGTGTGTGTGTATCAGACAGATCAAAACCCAGACCAGACGGACAGATAGTTCTGTGTGTGTGCCAGCGGGCATTTAATGTGCTCTGACTCTCTCAGTAGGTCACAGTGACTTGGTGTTTCACATAAACACTCTCAACTCTGCAGTCTGCCCTTCCTGTTGCTACTGCATGGATTTGATCCCCGAAATAAATACCAATCAAACCATAATCTCAGGCCGAACGAGTCCTGAGCGGTGTGCATGCCAGCAACAGTACAAAATAATTATTAACGGATGTTTGAGTTTTCGTTGGCACTTTTTCTCGTTTTTGCTTGTGGGCTGCTGTTGTTTGCTTTAGAGGAAACGGTTGATAATAAGACCAGGCGGGATGATAATATTTATGTTCTGATTTGTTTTCCTGTTTGCGTGGTGTTTGCTAAGTCAAGCACTGTTGCATACACTTTAAATTTCAGTTTGTGTCGACCTGCATTCTTGATTCCTCAAACCATGTGTGTGATTGAGCAGAAGTGTGCTGTTACTTTACTACATGATCAGATGCATGATTTATCCTGCTGGATCATAAAACGGACGGGAGAACTATTTTGGGTCAGTATATCCCAGAATGCACTAGCAACCACTTAGCAACACCCTGGCAACAACCTAGCATCATGGTGGTGAGTTTTGTTCCAGGGTTATTACCATTAACTAAAACAAAAAGTCAATACTTGAAATAAAATAAACATTAACTGGAATAAAATATTAAACTTATTTTATTTAGGCAAATGTATCATATTTATTTATTCATCAAGTTAAAGTATCTAAATAAACTAATAAAAATGACTAAAACATACAACAAAATTGCTAACTTTAAAGTTAAAATACAAACGTAAAATGTAAAAATAGAATCTACTTCAAAATATTAAGATAAACTGTTCATACTATATTACAGTAAATATATGAATAAAATAGTATATTAATACGTAAAGGTATATTAATAAAATAACACTGATTCGTACCGGCAAAACACCAGATTTTCTTGTGGAAGGATATGGTTTCACAGCAGATGGTGGCAGATCCCACTCTAATTTGACACAAACTATAATGACATGTTGTTGTTTTCTCCATGACGCAAGATGTTTTTAGCTGTCAGAATAATAATCCATGACTGAAGTTATATTAGCCATCGCCGTCAGATTTTTGATGAACATAAATGTAGCATATAGATGCAACACACACGCTCACATGCACAGATAAGAAAATGGGTAAAAAGAGAGAAGGGCTGTGTAAAAAAAGAGTTCCCCAAAACGTTCTTATCGCGAAGTGGTTCTTAACCTATTCCTTAACCTCTCTCTTAACTTTATGGCACGATTCCAGACACGTTCGTACGCTATATATCTTCTGTAAGTCACACTTATGAAGGTTGGTCTGGACCAGAGCCATAGAGAGAAAGAGTTGCGACACTCCCATAGACCGCCATAGGAACTTTGGAATGAGGAAGTAACGCGTGTCGTGGAGCAGCCGATAGTTAACTTACGGTAACTGATGTATATAATATATAATATTTTTAATAATATTTTATATGTATATATATATATATATATATATATATAGCCTATATATAGTATTATATATACATACACACACACACAATTCATTTATTTAAATGGGTTAGGGTTATGCATATATGTGCTTATATGTATTTAGCAACATAGTTAATTCACTCATTAACTATCTCTCCTGTTTAATTTTATGAAGAATATTTTTCGGTTGAATATTTACCGAACATTGCTGTATATAGTCGTTGCTTTCTACGTTATGGGAGCAGTCTATTTCCCTCCTAAATCATTCATTTGTTCATGCACAGCGTAATTATTTATATTTCATGTTGGTTGGAGTTCTGAACGGACTGCAGACCTCTTTGCCTGATCACGAAGGTAGGCTAATGGCTGAATCGGAATTTATGAGCAAGATCACGGGAATCAATAGCCTAATACAGCCCAGTTGTGCTAAAATAAATATCATGAGACGTCCATCATCAGATGAATGACATGGAAAAGTTAAGTTAGAGCCGCTAAAGCCAGTGCTACTACCCATGCGGACATGAACACTAAGCTTTTCCCGCCAAAAATATAGCCTAAAACTTATCTAAGTTGTCACCCTGCCTCTCCAAATGCAAAACTGACATTAACAAAATGCAATAACAGCTGAAAAAGTACTTGGGTGTGTGTTTTATTTTATATTTACCGTTTAATAATGCAATCGCTGCTGTCTGTCCATAGAAGAACATGACAGCCCGCGTGTGTTTTGGAACTATTGGGGCTTACATGAACCACGTGACAGCCGTCGCGGCGACATCAAAGCGTGTTGCAACTCTTTCTCGCTATGGCTCTGGTCTGGACCATTCGTAAGCTCTCTCTTAGCGTTGTTTGAGCTCAAGACGCTAGTCGCCGCCACTGTGCAGCAGTCTTTAGAAATCAAATCAGCGCAGCGCAGTACAAGTCAAACTATGGTATGTGTATATTATGAACATCAATGCAGCATTTAGATGCAATACACATGCTCACATGCACAGGTAAGAAAATAGGTAAAAACAGAGAAGGGCTGTGTAAAAAACAGAATATTAGCTAACTACATGCTGTACAATATGTATAGGGCTGTCAAAATTAACCTGTTATTTTTGCGATTCTTTTTTTCTTAATTTTATTGCATTGAAAATATTGAACGCAATTAACGCAGCATCCATTTTTTTGGGCTGCGCTACAGTATATGATCACGCTATCATTCGTACAAGTGGTATTAAACCATTCTAGCGTGATAAGACGCAAAACATAACCTCAAATCTGTACTGTTGTGCGTCGGCTTTTTTTGCCTTGTTTGTGCCTCTCCTCTTTCGAAAAGAGCGAGTCAACCGGGCGCGCGCATGTGGGCGGCTCCTGTAGCAGCAGGGGTGGTTGCCATGGTAGCGAGGGAGAGTGACAGTCGGCCAGCCAATCATTGCTTTCGTTTCGAATGGAAAGAGTAGCTGTGTTTATTGCAGCCCTGAGAGGACTACAGACACTCGATTTTTCTATACTCGCCTTTTCAGAGTACTTATTTTAGGTGTGTATTGGTATATTAAGACAGTTTAAACAAATTTGGGGAAAAGTGTTTTAGAAACAAACTGCCTATCCTGCCTTTAATGGCTAAAATTGAAAGGAAAAAAATCAATAATGATACTTACTGTTTCACGTACTACTTTTTTATGTATTTAAAATGAAATGTTATTTTTAGTTTCTAGTCTATTTTACACAGTACAACAAACAGTATGCAGAAAATATTCATTACTTAGCAGTCCAATAATATAATGGTTCTGCAATTAATTTGTAGTTTATTCATTTTGCATAACATTTCCATAGTTTTCATATAATGCAATTCTAGTAAGTGCAATTCCAAACATACTCAAGGGTTGTAAGAGTGAAGGTGTGTGTGTGTGTTGTATGACTGCTTCGTATGGTTAGAGCTCAAGGCATGTGCCGTCCTTTAGTGATTGATGAGGTCATCAGTATGAGACGCATTAATCCTTCCCATCATGCCTGCTGTTCTCCATAACCCCACATGCACACCACTTCCATTGTCTTTCACCCACATATACTTACACATTCCAGCAGAAGAGGATTTGAAGGTCATCATAGTGAGGCAACTCATCATTACCCATGATTTATGTTTAATTCTGCCTTTAACATACAAGGACTCTGATTGGCTTATCTCAGGTTGGCTATTATCACACACGCTTACTAGGTGCCATTCAGGTCGGAAAGGTGTTAATGTGGGTATATGTATGCCTGTGAGAATGATTTTTGATTTACAACATGATGACCTAGTTAACTGCCTACCTAGACAGCATCTGACAATCCCAGAATGCAGTGCTCAGTGGGAAAGAGAAGTGATGCTTGTATTTCCTTCAATACTCGAAATTATCAACGCAAATAGTTTTAATAATATTTATTCATATTTTGAACTAGCTTTTATTTTTATATTTTTCAGTTAAAATTTTAAGTTGTAGTATTTTTATGTGCTTCTATTCAGCTTTAATTTTTAGTTTTACTCATTTTAGTACATCAAGTTTTGTGTTTTAAGCTTTCATTTAATATACTGTGTGTATATATACAGGTGAAACACGAAAAATTAGAATATCGTGCAAAAGTTAATTCATTTCAGTAATTCAACTTGAACGGTGAAACTAATATATTATATAGACTCATTACATGCAAAGTGAGATGTTTCAAGCCTTTATTTGTTATAATTGTGATGATTATGGCGTACAGCTATGAAAAAATATTCTAATTTTGAATTTGGGGTTTTCATACGCCATAATCATCAAAATTATAACAAATAAAGGCTTGAAACATCTCACTTTGCATGTAATGAGTCTATATAATATATTAGTTTCACCGTTCAAGTTGAATTACTGAAATAAATCAACTTTTGCACGATATTCTAATTTTTCGAGTTCCACCTGTATAAATATATATATTATATACAAGTTATTTAAATTAACTATAAAAACATTTTTATACTTTTAGTTAACAACAACACTGTTAAATTCAGACTGTATTTTAATCACAGTTACACAGCAAAGGTTGTGACTGCGGCTTTTGTTAAGAAAAAAATCATTCCAGTTCAAGTTTTTGGAAACTTTCATCCTGGTTTCTATATTTTTAACTCTCAGAGCGAGGCAGAAATGCTTCAGAAGATCTTGCTGTCCTGTAGGCTTTTGTCTCCCTGAGTCTAAAATGTGACCCATTTTTCTGTCGAGCTGGATTTGAAAAACTTCTTAGAGAAACTCAAGTCTGGAGGTTTTTCTGATCCAGCCCTCGTGCCCAGACCTGAGAGAAAACTCTGACCCAAATTACATACTGTACAAACTTAAGCTTCATTAAAAGAGCTCTGAAACCAGAGCACAGTCCCAAAGCCCGCTGAGCTGCCTACATAACTTTTATAGCCGTCATGGAACCTAATAAGTGACCGACACGGGCAGCAACTCGACTTGCTTCAATTTAAAGCATTTTTGTTCATTGAAATAAAGCTGAAAGATGAAAAACCTAAACTAAATAAAAGTTAGAAATGTTCCCTTGGCAATTAACTCAAATAAGTTGAAGTTGAAGCACTAAAACTACTACCTGGAAATAAACAAAAACTTAAATTGAACTAAAAATAAATGAATAATTATATTAAATTATATATTAAATTATAATATTGCACAAACTAAAGTGAAAACTGGAAAAATAAAAATAAAAGCTAATTAAAAAATAAAATACCATAATATAAAGAATGCTAACATTTTTCCAATAGAATTTAATGTTAGAATGTTAAAGGGATAGTTCACTTTGAAATAAATTTTTGGTATGTTTTAGCTTACCTCAAGGGCATCCAAGATGTAGGTGTCTTTGTTTCCGCAGTAGTTTTTGATATTTTGATATTTTTAGGTCAAACCGTTCTTGTCTGTCAGTCATATAATGCAGGTCTATGGTCACTACCTCGAAGAGCATGCACAGAGAAGTCCAAATTAAACATGATTTAATGACTCGTAAATGTAAGTACACATTGATGGCCTAAGACACGAAACGAGCGGTTTGTGTGAGAAAACGAACAGTATTTATATCGTTTTTACCTCTTGTAAACACAGCCACGTCCAAGTGATCTGAGGGCGCGGGCGCTTCGGTCTGAGCAAGCGCCGGAAAGAGCCGGAAGTGATCTCTTCCAAAAAAACAAATAAAATTCAACGTTGTCTGTTGATATATCAAAATCGTCTTCCATAACACTTCTGAAATCTCCGTGTAAACAAAGAGTGACGTACACGCGCGAGAGATCACTTCCGACGCTTGCACAGACTGAAGCGCCCGCGTCCTCTGATCACTTGGACGTGGCTGTGTTTACAAGAGGTAAAAATGATATAAATGATATATTTCGTGTCTTAGGCCATCAATGTGTACTTACATTTGCGAGTCATTAAATCATGTTTAATTTGGACTTCTCTGTGCATGCTCTTTGAGGTGGTGACCATAGACCTGCATTATATGACTGACAGACAAGAACAGTTTGACCTAAAAATATCAAAATATCAAAAACTACTGCGGAAACAAAGACACCTACATCTTGGATGCCCTTGAGGTAAGCTAAAACATACCAAAAATGTATTTCAAAGTGAACTATCCCTTTAAGCTTACATTAAAAAACTCTAATTAGCATTAAAATACATAGTGCACAGAAGTATTGGGTAAAATAATGTTTTTAGTTACACCTTTTTATAGATCATTTTCAGTATTGAATGAAATGCACGTGTATTTATAATCAACATTTCTCTTGCTTTGTCTGCCATCTTTCTCTGAGCTCAGCACAATGCATTGTGGGATTGCCTCCAGGAAGAATACATGTCGCGCTTCCTTTGAATGTTTTCCAAAGCAAGGTATTGCAGAAGTCCGCATATTAAAGTTGTCTATCTTTGCATGGGTAGCATCGGTTAAGATGCAATTTCTCAGCTGTGACGACTCTCCTCGTTGGCATATGAGGAGATTACGATCTTATACATCTGAAAATCTGGTAGGCAAAACAAACGCAGCAGGTTTACGAGGCACTGTCGTTCATCATCGTGACACGCTGTTTTGATTTTCTGCTGATACGGTGACAGGCGAGACAAATACAATCTTGTGTAATGATTTCAAGCAAGACTTTGTGGTTCTAATTCTCTCTCTCTCTCTCTTTCTCTCAGTTTGTTTGCTCTGCTGTCTAAGAAGCACAATAAAGTTTTGGAGCAGGCGACCCAGTCCTTGCACGGGCCTCTGGGAGCAGACGACAGGACCGTCCTGCCCGACTATGTGAGTCAATCCCTCAATTCACTGGTTCACATTTACCCATCAGGGCTCCAGCATTTCATGCATTTGTGACTAAAAATAGATGTGTGCGAACTGTAAAATGTATTAAGATGTGCAAATAAAAGTCTTAAATTCAATTTTCTTTTAATTTTTAAGGTCCGAGGTCTTAAATTTGTGGCCTGAATCATGATATGGCGTGATATCGTGATATGTGATTATTAATCTTCTAAAGGCTATGATTTAATCAAATTAATATGAGTGGTGTACATTTCAAAGTAAATTCGTTGCTGCAACAGCCACATTTATGCCAAGCAATTGCTTATTCAATTCAATTAAATTCATTTCTATAATTCTAAAATTCCAAATTCTAAGTTTTATTTCTGTATCGCTTTTCGCAATACATATCATTTCAAAGCAGCTTTACAGAAAATGCACGTCTACATTACAATTTAGAGGGATCTGTTATTAGAGGTGACATTGCCCAAGTTATGCATTACATAAATGCTTATGATTTATGGTTGATGTATTATGAAAATATTTACTTTTTTTAAGAGTGTATATTTGATCACCCTCATCGTCCAAATGAGCATATGGAAGTAGTGAAGACATTTCAAAATAAGAGTCTCGTTGCATTTCTGCTTGTTTATAATTAAAAGTCCCGCATTATGCGAAACATATTTTTTTCTGTTTTTATTGGTATTTTCGCTTACACAACACACTGTATCTGGAATTTAATTCAGTGTTACTATAAGTAGTTCTGTTTATTATTAAGCAAATACAGTATGAAGCAGAAATATTTTAAAAACCTAGAATGATTTTTACATTCAAATAAATGAAATCATGTTCCCTTTAAATGTCCCCTCATATACTTTTTTTTATTAAGAAAAAACTAATTATTTGACACATTTTCATCGCGCACCTAAACTTGTTTATGTGCTCCTAAAATTGTCAAATTAGTAGCACATGTGCTCCTTGGTAAAAAAAATAAGCATCCAGCCCTGCCGATACACATTTGCTTTGGCCTCAACTTGTGATTTGATCATCGGATGTTAAAACCAGGTGTAAACAGCAACCTTGAGCCCTTGACATGAGCATAGAGCATCATTAGTCCTAAGTGTGTGTGTGTGTGTGTGTCTGTCTGTGTGTGTGTGTGTGTGGACAGCAGACAGACCTTCTGGCTAGACATAAAGACACATAGTAGACATAAAGGGAGGGCGGGGCTTGGGAGGAAAGGGGGAGGGGCTATTTCAGGAGGTCATTTAGGTCAGTGGATTCGACCCTAGAGGGCAGCAGCCAACCTGCTCTGATGCCCCCTAGAGAGGGGGTCGGGTGTCTGGGACAATGGGGATGTAAATGGAGTGTGTGTGGGAAGATGGGAGTCTTCAGTGTGTGTGTGTGTGTGTGTGTTTGCTCCACAAGCAGCCTGAGGCCGGAGCCTTGCAGATGTCTGCTGTGTGTCTGGGTGGGTCAGACTGCTGTCTGCTGTCCTGATTAAGCCCCGCACCCCTGCTTTGTGCCTCGTTCTCCTTCCATTCACATCTATTCCTCTTCATCTGTCCATCTGTCTCTCTCTCTCTATCTGAATATCTTCACTCACACTCCCTTTTCCATCAGTTTCCACAGTTCCACTAAATGATGACATCACTTGCTATGTTACTACATAACCGGCCCACGAAAAAAAAAAAAAACTTAATTTATGAGACGTACTCCTAGTTTCTGAGAGCATATTTTAACACCCAAAATAATTTGATTTAGCTTCTTTATGCCATCACAATCTCTGGTGAATCGTTCAGAAGGTAGAAAAATGTACAAATAAGATTCATAGTAATCCATTATAAATAAATAAAAATATTTAATAATAATCAAATAAAAAACAATTTATTATTGTCATTATTATTATTATTATTATTATTATTATGTACTGTTTTTTTATTTTTATTAATTTAATAAGAAATATAATAATAATAATAATATACATCTGGAGAAGCATTTAGAAGTTATTGAAATTAGTCAAATTAATACCAATCAATTATTTGTAATTGTAAAAAATATATAAAAGTATCATTAATATTATTTAAATAATAATAGTAAAACATAATAATAATTATAATGATTACAAATAATAATGATTATTTATTCCTATCTATTTATTATTAATAATAATAATAATAAAAATGCTATTATAAGCTCTGATGAAGCATTCAGAAGGTATTTGAGTAAAAAACAGTAGTTCTTTAAATTAGTAATCAATTATTATTAATTATAATGTATGAATAAAAAAAATATTATTATATATTATATTATTTTTTATGAATCAATTTATTTATTAATTGTTTTTCATTTGAGATGGACAGAAAACTGAGTTTTATGAACTCATAAAATGTAATTCAATAGCTGTACAGCACGATTAGAGTATTCGTCCCCTAGTGCACATTGCATTGCATGTTTGTTTTCAAGTGTCATTATTACAGAAGCCATTTAGGTTTGTGTTGTCTATTTTGTTTATGTTGTTGTTTTGAAGACCGGACTTTGTGAGGATGTTGTCCCTCCAGCGGGTTTAAGAGCCAATGCAGAGCCAGTTTTCCCAGAACCGCCCTTTCTTCAGTAGAAGCGCATGATTGCGCTCCGACTCTGTGTATTTCTGTGTTTCTCAGAGGAGTTTTATGGGAAGGATGTCCAAAACGGCAGTTATCAAGCACGAGTTTAGACTTCATTTGATTTTGCAAGCCTTTCCTCTGTCATATCTTATAAGACAAACAACATTCACACACGCACACACACACACTGTTTTTGTCTGCTGTCACTGTTATCGCCATGGGATTTCCTTCAATCTATGGGAACAGATGCAGTTTGTGATGTTTAAACTGTGTGTCTGTACATGCAGAACATCTTATGAAATGGATATCGCCAGCTATCTAAAATCTGACTGCATTTCCAAGACGCCAAGCAGCCGACATGCGTATGAAAATGAGAAATTAGCTGGGGTAAAAACAAAAAATTCATTATTTCAGTTAATGTTTATTTTATTTTAAGTAACAAAGGTTATTTTATGGTTTAGGGATAGTTCACCCAAAAATTAAAATTAGCCCATGATTTACTCACCCTCAAGCCACCCTAGGTGTATATGATGAATACAATCGGAGTTATATTAAATTGTCCTGGCTCTTCCAAGCTTTTTAATGGCAATGAATGGTTGTTTCTGTTTGGAAGTCCATCAAAGTGCATCCATCCATGATAAAAATGCATCCATCCATGATAAAAGTGCATCCATCCATGATAAAATATGAAAAATATCCATATTTAAAAATGTATTGACTAAAATAACTAGCTTTCTGACATACGGCCTACGCAAGTCGACATACGCCAAAAGAGTAACACTTGGCGATGTGTGACGTAGGATATAGGAGTCGCGTAAGCTTTGACATCTCTCGCGGTTCAAACTAACAGGGCAGGGCAACAAACTCAAGCTCCTCCGACATTTCTCTTTAAAAATTGTCGTTTTTAGACTTCTAAGTGTGTTGCTCTATCCTCTGCGCTTCCACGTTCGTCATTACGTTGTGTGTGAGGTCGAGTGTTACTCTTTCACCGTAAATCGATGCGTAGGCCGTCTGTCGGAAGCTAGTTATTGTAGTCGATAAAGTTTTAAATACGGATAATAAGGATATACACCTAGGATAGCTTGAGGGTGAGTAAATCATCATTTTTGGGTGAACTATCCCTTTAAGTTTTAGTTAACTATAATAACCCTGATCTGTACGAAGAGAGAGAGAGAGAGAGACTGCAGTGCCACGATTATGGGATGTCTCAATGTCTTAATACAGGTCAGAAAGTGACCTATTTACCATCTCCCTAAAGACACACACACTTTCTACCTGTCTCTTCCTCTGCCCCTCTTTTCCTCCCTCGTTTTCTTCTCCATCTGTTTCATTCTCAATCCTCTCATCTCTGCTGTTTAAAGGCTCTTTTGATTGTCGCAGCAGCAGCTGGAGCGTTTACAGGCGGGAAACGCTGAGCTTGTTTTCCTCAACGTCCTCCAAAAGCCAATATGTAGTCCAGCACTCGGTTTCTGAGCATCATGTGTCAAACCGGTGTTCAAATCTCTGTGAGGCAGTAAAAGATTCACCGATTTACCTTAAAGATGAATCTCCATTTGCCCCGTCTCACTTCCGTCATTTACCTGACTGTTGCCATGGCGACGACCATCTACCTCTTGGGATCAGTGTCTCGCCTTGACCTGACCTTTGACCCCTGACCTCTGCTTGAGAGCATAAGGGCTTGTAACCATGGAGACAGGAGTTTGCCTCTTACTGGCTTAGATGGTATTGACATCACAGTCATTAGCTGATCATTAGACCACACACACACGCGCGCGCGCGCTCTCATGCACGTATGCACACAGACAGATGACTAATGACTGTCTGGCACTGGATGCATCTGCACTTCCTGTTCCTTTCTATCTATTTCTCAATGCACATACACACAATTTGATTTTCAGTAGCATCTTTCTTTGTCTCTCTCTAGGTTTATGAGTCATATTGGCTTATTTACTGACAGTTAGTGATGTAATAAAACCCTTTACCATAAGTGTTAATCTTTGGTGCATAACCCACGCTGTTCAGATTTCTCATGCATCCACATTTTCTAACTTTCTTCTGCTCACCCAGGCTGATCAAATATACAGTAATATTGTGAAATATTATTACAATCTAAAATAGCTGTTTTCTATGTGAATATATTTTAAAATGTAATTTATTCCTGTGATAAAACCTGAATTTTCAGCATCATTACTCCAGTCTTCAGTGTCACATGATCCTTCAGAAATCACTCTAATATGATTAATTGCAGCTTAAGAAATAGTTCTGATAATTATCAATATCTGTCAGGGTTCTTGGTTGAGTATTCATTATATAAATTATTAGAAATGTCACTTTTCATTAATTTAAGGCCACCTTGCTGAATAAAGTATTAATTTCTTTACAAAAATCTGACCCCAAACAATAGTGTTTATATGTACATTCCACTCACAGTGACTCTTCTGATGAATGTACATCAGACTGATATTAATTAATTAAAAATATTAATAGCACACAGCATAACATCTGTGTATATGATTAGACTAGATGATTAGAAGATACTTGAATTATCTACAGAAGTGCTTTGATTGTGTCTGTGTAGGATTTGTTCCACACACTCGAGTTGTTCACACATTAACATCTGACCTGATTTTCCCTCTCTCTCTCTCTCTCTCTCTCTCTCTGTGTGTGTGTGTGTGTGTGTGTGTAATCTCATTAGTCTGTACTGTAGAGCATATCGCTCTCATCCCTAATTCACTCCTACGTTCTTCTCGTCTAATTATCACTCCCTGTTTCTGTCTAGACACCTCCAGCTTCTTTTTAGGTTGTAGTTTGATCTGGTTTCCCAGACGTCCTTCTCAACTGCTTTTGCTTCACGGCCCACATTTCACTTCGAACATCAAGTACCAGACCAGTATTGTTCACCAGTTTGAACGGACCTTTGACCTGTTTGTTGAGAACCGCAGGTCTAGACGAGAATCTCCAGGTTTGGTCTGATCCCGTCCTGCACGTTTGTTTCATAAGTATCTACTTAAATTTGGTTAATAACAGCGGCGACAGTCTCCCACCCCGTTAATATTCCCGACTGCTGCGTCCGCAGATCTTTTCCGACGTGTAGGGGGTCGTCATGGGAACGGAGGGCAGGAATTTCCTCTGTCTGGTGGGAAGGGGAAGGTGTGAGGAACGCGACCCAGAGCGGAGGGCTTCGGCTGGGCTTATGTCATCAGCACAACTGCTGCAAACTCGACATCCGCACTGTAGAAATAAACCTGAACGGATTAGCCAAAAATGATTATTACCCGAAAACGAAAAGATAAAAATCTGTCATTGTTTATTCACCTCATGTCGTTCCAAACCATAATACAAATTATGATATTTTACATTAATCCAGAGAGATTTCTATCCGAAATTTCATTCATACTACCCATATTATTACTATATAGAACATATTTTTTTAGTAAGTTCAAGTTCAAATGTAGTAGCTACTCAGACAAAACGTGATTTGGGATTTCACTCAAAGAGCCAGAGACATACGTGTGTAAAGCGCTCAGTCCTGCTGACCTCAGAACGAATCAGTCTCACAGTGGCACCAGTGCCAGAAGAACAAGGGCTTTACTGGAAAGACAGCAGGTTTCGGAAAGGCCAGTTCATGTAACCAAAACTTTGAAGATTGAAAAAGATCATAAAAGCGTCATAAAACAAATTCATATGAATCAAGCAGTTTAATCCAAGTCTTGTGAAGAGACTTTATGTGATGAACAGATTTGATTAAGATTTTATTTGCATCTAAACATTGATCAACACGCATGCATATACAGAAGCACAAGCTATACGTGAATAAAAGCCTCAATTAAATCTGTTCATCATTTAAATCGATCATATCGCTTCACAAGACTTATATTAAACAGCATAGATTAGTTTCGCAATGCCGTAATGATCTTTTTGGATCTTTTAAATTGCATGGATTTTCAGTGGAGGAACAGAAACCTCCCAGGTTGGATTAAAAATATCATAATTTGTGTTTAGAAGATTAACCAGTCGTACAAGTTTGGAACGACACGAGGGTGAGTAGTTAATTACAGAATTTTCCTTTTTTTTTTCTTTCTTTTTTTTGTGAACTATCACTTTACATTTACATTTATTCATTTAGCAGATGCTTTTATCCAAAGTGACTTACAAATGAGGAATACAGCATGCGATTCATCTTCAGGAGGCAATATCTCGAGAAGTGCTATGAATACAAAAGTTCAAACATTGTCCAAAATGGTAGAATCTAGAATAGAAAGGGATATAAGAAATAATGAAAGCATTAAATATTCGACTATTTTTTCAGTTTATGTATTTTAATTTGGTCATTCTGTTTGATGAACTTCAACACATCCCTAATTTTAGGGTCAGAAATTTTGCAAGGGCTCTGTACTTAATGCACGTTTTTCACGAAAACCTGTTTGAAATCAGTCATTATTTCTGCAGTTCTGTTTGCTGTCACTAGAGGCGCCTAAATGACACTTTCCAGCTTTAAATCCAACATTGGGGTCAATGAAGTTTACATCTTCTCAGGCTCTTGCATCATGCGTTGGTGTCAGATGTCGCCTTTATACGTGTCCTGACATCAAGTATGGTGTTTTTTCTGTCGCCACGGTTCAGGTATTAACAGATGGTGCCGTATGGGGACACTGAAGGCGGCTTACTCGTGTGCACGTGTGTTTGTGTGTGCGTTTCCAGAGGAAATATCGGCGTGAGTCTCAAGCAGAACACAAACTGCAGTAATCACAAAGGCCTTTCCGAAACCTGCTGTCTTTCCAGTAAAGCCCTTGTTCTTCTGGCACTGGTGCCACTGTGAGACTGATTCGTTCTGAGGTCAGCAGGACTGAGCGCTTTACACACGTATGTCTCTGGCTCTTTGAGTGAAA
>JARWKJ010000014.1:35998120-36025620 GCA_029959095.1 Rhinichthys osculus
AGAATTAGCAATAGATGAATAACATAAAGAGGAGGCCGAGATGGCTGCAGGCAGAGACTCTGTATAGGGAAGGACAGTGGGAGAAAAGGAAATGAGGAGGTCAAAGGTCATTGACTGAACGCTCTTCAGAGACATGACTTAAAAAAAAAAAAAAAAGGTTTTAACGAATTTGAATGTCAAATGCATTGTGTTACTGAAGAGAAGAATCTCTTGGCAATGGTTTATGTGAAGATGTTCTCATAAACAACAGCTACTACAGTTATAATACATTATAATACTAGCTCATGCTCAAATGTTTAAACAGTATATTGGCATGTTATGTTGTGTATTTTATAATGAATTGCACTCTTTGAAGCAGTCCCTTAGTACTATAACTCTTATAATTATTTATTCAAGATATAATGCTTTATAGTTTTGTAATGCAATTATACCTGTCTTAACATCAATTTTAACCCCGGGTTAAGGCCAGTGGGCCAGTATCTAGGTTTGTGGGGATTTCTTGGTTTGCATTGAACAAGCTGCTGATGTAAATGCCCCCCCCCCCCCCACACACACACACACACACACAATGACCCGCTCTATACATCCATACAGCCTTCGCTTCAAACATGCTTCAATTGGATGCATGAAATATATATGATGCGACTGCAGAAAGGAAGAAAAGATGCATTTCTGTTGCCCCCGCTTTAAGTGTGTGTGTGTGTGACCCAGAAAAAGTGTGACCGCCCAGACTGCTGCAGAGCACAGGGAAATGTTAACCCATTTAACCCACACACACACACACAGTGTGGTGTTCTCTGCACTGTTGGCACCTTCCTAGACCGCATGTTAGTCCATGCGTTTGAACCAGGGATGCAAAGGTCAGGAGACAATTAGTGTCGTTTGGATCACTATCACTGATCAAGCCGTTCAAAAGTTTATGGCTGACGAGATTTATTAATGGTTTTGAAAATTCTCTTCTGCTCACCAAGGCTGCACTTATTGGAACAAAAATACAGTAAAAACAGTATTATTGTGAAATAATTTAAAATATGTGAATATATATTCAAATGTAATTTATTCCTGTGATCAAAGCTGAATTTTCAGCATCATTACTCCAGTCTTCAGTGTCACATGATCCTTCAGAAATCATTCATCATTTGCCTTAGAAAATGCAGGGTAAACTTTTTTTTTTTGTCATTAATTGCTGCATTTTCTCTTTTCCCCCTCAGGCTCAGGATCTGAATGTCATCGAGGAGGTGATCAGAATGATGTTGGAGATTATAAACTCCTGTTTGAGTAATTCCCTCCATCACAACCCGAACCTGCTGTACGCGCTGCTCTATAAGCGAGAACTGTTCGAACAGTTTCGCTCGCATCCCTCTTTCCAGGATATCATGCAGAACCTTGACACGGTGAGAGACTGACTGTGTGTTCCAGCTCTGATCCAAACCATAGTGAGCGATCCAGTGTATACACCGACAGACGCCATCCTAGCTGAAACTGAACCCCGAAGTGACTGATTTGAAACACTCTTCATGAGCAGCAAGTCACACGATTGCTGTTGACTCCAGTAGAGTTTTACATTGACATTTTGTGAAGATTATTAAATGTGTATAAATAATTATATGTAAAAACATTGAGTTTGGTCAAAACTAGGTAACTTTTAACAACAAAACACTAAAAAAAGACCTACTATGGTATATGTTGCCATCACTGTACCATTGTACTGCAAAAGCTTATATGCCTAAATATGTTGCCTAAGATTGGCACCTCACTAGATTTTGGAACAGAGCTTTTGCTTTTGCTTTTGCTTAGATATGTTGTTCACGTGGCTGTCCGTATCACTCTCTAAAGATGATACTCTAGCACATGGTTCAAAATCCTCAGTGCAAACATTCATATAGATGAAGAGATTTACAGTAAACCTACTGCTTTATATTGTGCAGTAGAAGCCCAGGGGGTAATCTACAGAAGTCAGCAAGTAAATTCCCTCTTTAAACACACACTCACACTGGTGCATTAATGCTGCATGACCCCCTCCAGCCTTAAACACACCACGCAGAATAAAATTGCTTTCATCCAAAACTGAATTAATGTAATACTAGTGCACTGCATATTGCACAGTATATACTGTGTGCTGCATAAGAAAAATAAAATGTTGTCATGCTAGAAATAAGTACAGTAATTTTGCATATTACATTTTTTCGTACAAATGTCTTCAGATTATTATGAGTTCTGTTTGCTTTTTTCTGGGTTAGACACGGTTTTAGCTTTTTAATTGTATTTATTTAACCAGGAAGGTCCCATTGAGATATTATATCTATTCTACCAGGGAGTCCTTTTGACACTCCGATGAGTAATGTTTGATTATTGCTGTTGATTCATCATCATTACATTGCATTCTGGGATATTGTATCACACACACACACTGTGCAAACATCATAATTTACAGCATTGCACTGATGTCATGGCATTAGCCATGTTGTTTACATCAACGAATTTTGGGATATCGCATCAAAAAAGCTGGATGGAAATACCAAGATGTGCATAAATTCTAAAAATGTGCATAAAAATGCATGAAAAGTCAGTCTGTCATCAAAATGATTCGGTTTAATTCCCTCCCAGAAGCGTCTCACATGATTGCATTCCCAAACACCAGCATCAGAACTCAAGATATCATGACGGTGTTTATTGTGTTTCATCTGCCGCTCTGAGGCACAAGTCATTGATGACGTATGTAAAAAGAGCCACAGTGACACAGCTATTGACTGTGTGTGTGTGTGTTTGTGTCTCAGGTGATTGGATTCTTCAGCCAGCGACTGGAGCAGGCAGGAAGTGACCTATCAGTGGAGAGAGTTCAAGAGGTCATCAAGAAAGGTGCTGTGGCCCTCCCTAAAGACCGTCTGAAGGTAAGCAGCACACAGATATTTGTAATGATGATGCACATAATCACACATTCACAACAACACATGAACTCTCTTTCTGGCGTCATCGGCCTTTTCCACCTCTCCACCCATCTGACCTCTTCACTCTAATATTTGTTTTATTTTCAAAACAAAATATTATTCTCTATCTATTTATAGAATCGTGACATTTCACTTACTCCTAGAGACAGAAAAACTAATTATTTTAAGATGCACTGGATTAAGAATGAATAATTCACCAGCTGACTGTTTCACACAACTGCCATCTGTGCACACACACATACATCAGGTGTTACCATGGTAATAGTTATTCATTTCATAAATAAATAATCATCCAAATAAATAATATTTCTAAACAACCATGTGTTTTGCAGTATTTTATTCAAAAAACAAAAACAATAGCAGTAGTTGTATTTTTAGTCCTGTTAAAAACTCTTTATGTATATATTTTTTATTTAAATATATATTTTTCAATTAAAATATTTTTCAATATATTTACTTACTAACTACTGCAAACCGAAAATGTGTGTATATATATTCATTGAAAGAATAAGTATAAAATAAATTTTGAAAGTTCCAGAAAAAAAAAATATATATATATATATATATCTCAGTGCTGTCAAAATTAACATGTTAACACACGCTATTATGTTTCCCAGTTTAACGCGTAAATTCTTTTTAACGCAATTAACGCAGTATCTGGTTTTTTTTCCCCATCATCCTTTGGCTAGCGTTACAATACATGATCACACTCTTATTCAAGCAAATGCTTTTAAACCATTTACGCGCGATACGACATAAAAGAGAAGACAGCGCGTTACTACTGGCACACGTCTGTGAATCTCCTGTCTGTGTGACACACACACACACACACACACACACACACTCGTGCGCACAGCAAGCCGCTTCAGACAGCGCTTGAATGGACAAAAGCACACAGAATTATGCCAAAATGCCTGTTTTGTCGAGTATACACGCAAGCACAATTAAATTAGATAAATTAAGTCTTAAATGTACGTGAAGAGATGTGAGAAAATAGGATGTGCGCCGTCAGATCCGCGTCATCTTAAAGTGACAGAAGCCTAATAAACCTGCTGCTGTGATGTCTGTCATTAATGTTAATCAAAGAACAAAAGACACTCACTGCTCTTGACTGAAAAACATTTGTAGCATTAAGAAGAAACCCTCTACAATGCGAGTAAATCACTCGCATATGCGAATACATTTTCATGCTAGGCAACTAATAAATGTCTATCATTAGCCATTGGCTAATTAATTGTTCGATTTCACTGGCCAGTGTTTGAGTTAGACGCTAAGTTACGGTATAAGTTTAGCTTAAGTATAAATGTTAGCTTTCAATTATACTGTAATTCAGAATGCCTATAATTAATGGCTAAAATTGAGAAAAATTTCAATTTCACAGAGACATCAGTAGCAGTTTTGGTATCGGTGATGCCAAATGTGTATTTATATTTATAACTCTAGCTGAATTTCTTTGGCAAACTTTACACTAAAGTTTTTTGTTCTTTAGCATTTGGCGACTGATCATTTTGTACCTGCATGTAGCAGGTAAATGAAGCTGTGGTTTATCTGATACGCAGCAAGAATGAGAGTGAGCGGCGGGTGTCTGAACACGCGAGCAATCATGTTTGAGAGCGGGTCAGGCCTCATCTTCATTATCACAAACGACTCCTCCGGGGCCATCCATTACACTTTATAACACATGCGGGTAATGACATCTCCAGAAGAACAGGAAATCACACATATCTGCCTCTGATATACGGGCTAAAAGACTGGAATAAATCTCCAGCTCGTGTCTCGTTACCTTCTTATCCTTACCCACAATCCCCTCTGATCCCCCTAAATCAGGGAAAAAGTGGCCGGTATGTGCCGTTCATCCGCCGTTTAATTGCGTGTTCTATCACATGTTCAGTGTTTCAGATATCACAGACAACATCCATCATGTTAATGGCCAGACGAATGAGTTTGAGGGCCGATAGGAATCGTTCAGCGTCCTGCTGCTTCTGAGAAACACCCGCAGACCTTCATGCATGGGCTGATGTATATTGTCTGGTCATTGCAAATCGTTCTCAGTGTGAAAAACCATTATGGGGAAGACGTTCTTGTAACTGAATCTTTGAATGTTATTTAAAAGTTTTGTTTGAGACTTTAGCAACAAGTTTGGCAGGCCGTTATGTGACGGTATACAATGTGCAACTTATAATAAGCTGCTTTGTAAACCAGACAGACCACATTTGTTGTCTATTAACGTTTTAGTGAGGTTAACTAGTTTACCTAGATTTTTTTTATTTAGCAACAGCTTGCACAATAAAACCTGCTGAGAAACATTACATCTGAGAAACATCACATTCAGATGGGTGGCTTTGGCCTTTTTTGAGCTTTCAGCCTTGATTGTTGTGTTTTTAAAGGGGTCATATAATGATACATGCACTTTCACAAGTTGATTGTACTGAAATGTGTGTTGGCAGTGCCTGTACACAACCATCATATAATGATAAAAATCCATCCAGTGTTTTTGTTTTAATCTCCTTATATTTTTTTCCCCAGTCTCAAATCGAGCTGTCTGACCGTGTGACATCACACGGTCGGAAGCCCCTCCCACGATTGTTGATTGACAGCAGCGTTTCAACACATCCGCGCCCTGAGCGAGCTGTCATCATAGTCCGTCATTGTTGATACGCTGGAGCAGAATGGCGTCTACGCGATTGTGGTGTTCTGTTCTTGGGTGTAATAACGAACACAGTCATTTTGATGTTCCTGAAGACGCAGTGGCTGAGTTTGTTTTCGAAGGGAATATTCCCCACGAGCAACGTCAATGCTTTCATGTTTGCGCGAATCATTTCTCACCAGACTGCTTTGTAAGGAGGGTCAGTATAAAGCTGGTTTTGCTAAGAAGCTGCTCCTGAAAAAAGAATCGGTAGCAACTATTCGTGTCCCTGCTGCACCTTCAGAAGAAGTGAGTGTAAAGTTTTATTAACCTTTATATTAATGTTTGCAAATCGCGAAAAAAAATTTTTCATGACCATTAGTTGTAACGTCAATCTGTCAATGAACTAACGTATACATCAGTAAACACACAGCGTTCGTATCTCACTTCTCTACCCTGCCAGTGCTTACAAAAATAGATCAAAGTGACATTACGTTAACCAACCATTCAGAAACGTCCTGTTCGAGCCTTAATTGTCAAACTTCTTTGCGGCCGTCATCTTGTTCCGGGTCCGACTCCGGTTCAAACTGATACGGTTGCACAGATGTGTCCTCAGAGACTCCCGCTGCCATGCTTTCTCCAAATTATACCCTCAACTGTTGTCAAGGCAACACTCCACCTGCGTTGTGTCAAAACGCCCGCAGAACAGAGAGGCGGAGTCAGCGAAGCTCATTATCATTTAAAGGCATATGCACTGACACGGCGTGCTGAAAACAGAGCTGTTTTTGACCAGGTAAAATGAGTGTTTTCTTACAATACTAATGAGAATTTTTAATAAAAGTATATTACAAAGTTTTAATTTAGACCCTAAACATTCATATTAACTTGTATAAAAATAGCATTATATGACCCCTTTAAGACAACGCAACAAATAATCCAACATTTATAAACATGTTTCGAGACCCGTGTAGTCTGGTCATGTTTCAATCTGTTATTAAAACCAAGAATGTGTGTAAATATCCCCAAAAACATGCCTGATTATGGTTTTATGAGTCCAAGACCAGCCTAATTAATCAGGACTTTATACATATAGTATATATAGCACCCTATATGTATAAATATGACTATAGCACCCTATATGTGTAAATAAATATGTATATTTACACTTACATTTTTAAAGCTTACATATGTGTACATATTTAAAGCTTACATATGTGTATAAATATATGTGTGTTTGTGTATGTGTGTGTTATGTACACATGTATGTGTATATGTACATAAATACATATTGAGCTAGTTTATTTATGCAACACACGGACTAGTGATTTTAATATTGCATATAGTCTTGCATCTCTAATTTCTACTAGGTTTTCTCTAGTAGTTTATTGGCGTGCTTTTGCATTTCTGTTCATACGTTCTCCTTGTATGTGTGTGTGGTTGTGTCCTGGGCGTCCCCAGGACTGGGAATGAAAAATTCTCGTCTAGACATCCAGACTCGTACACACACACACACTCAAGCATGCAGTAGGCAACACTTATCAGAATCGGAGTCCCAAGAGAGCAACTGTGCGCTTGAGGGATGTTCCGTACCCTCGGTCCTGGTACAGACGGCCCTTATTCCACCACAAACACACACACAAAGGAAGCGTGAAGGGCCAGACTGCCTGTCTGCCCAGAGCTCTACCTCTTTCTGTCTCTCCTTTTTCTTTCTGTCTCTCTCTCTCTCTTTAGTGTTGAATAGGAGCTGCGACAGCCGTGTGTGACGTGGACGGAGTGACAGAGGCGGTAGAATTTGTTGTTTGGCCAGTGCGCTGGTGTGTGTGTTGCGTGGTGATAAGACAGAGACACCGTGGCTCCTGTGAGGGAGGGCGACAACACACACACACAAACATGCTTTTATAAAGTCTTTTGGATGCATTTTGAAATACTAAGATATGACACTTAACTAGTCATGAAAAAGACTGCTTTCTCAATTAGGTTTTCTAATGCATTTAAAAGCTGAACTGACTTTTTTATTTTGCTTTTGAATGGAGTCTCTTCTGCTCGCCAAAGCTGCATTTATTTGATCAAAAATACAGTGAAAACAAGAATATTGTGATAGATTATTATAATTTAAAATAACTGTTTTCTATGTGAATATATATTAAAATGTGATTTATTCCTGTGATCAAAGCTGTATTTTCAGCATCATTACTCCAGGCTTAAGTGTCACATGATCCTTCAGAAATCATTCGAATATGATGATTTGCTGCTCAAGAAACATTTCTGATTATCAGTGTTGAAAACAGTTGTGCATCCTAGCTAAAAACATTTCTTTAAAACATTTCTTTTTAAAAAGAGTCTTACTGACCCCAAATTATAATTCTGGTCCTTTTTCGAACAATTTATCAGTACATGTAATTCTAAAAAAAAAAATCATAATCTCATCCCAAAATGTTTTGAATTTCATCCAAATCTAATTGGTTACCAACTTTCTTTTTTTTGGCTGATGTCACGAAGGCCTTTATTTTGACTCTCATTATTGATATGCAAGGTTCACTTGTGATATACTTGTCATATATTCTTATCAGTGTATGTCCTGAATCACACACAAGTGATTAATGTCTCTTTCTCAGTTCATTAATAGAATGTTTGTGTGTGTCTAATATATGTGTGTTTGATTTTGCCCCCATTTTAATGTAAAATCATCTGCTTCCATTTCCCCTGTGTGTGTGTGAGCCGATCTGTGTGTGTGTTAGTGAACCGCTTCTGCTCTGCGGCTCCGACTGCTGCAAACCAGGGCCAAGCCGACTGGCGACCTTGGAGCTCAGCCAACCATGAGCCAATTCTGCCAGGGCTCTGTCTGGCCCTTCTCTTCCCAGGAAACACAGGGGGCCCGCAGGGGGGTGTATGTCTCTCTCTGTGTGTGTGTGTATGTTTGAGAACTGAGAAGATAACAGTTTGACGCAAGACTTCAGTTCAGAGAACATCTAAGAGTTTAAATAGCTCTGGGTTTTCATCTGCCCTCAGTGGGACTCATATGTACTCTGACATGAATCCCAGAACCAGTTTATTTCCTGACTCATTTGAGTCACTTTACTTTTATTTGTAAGCCATCGACCCGTTTAAATTCTGTAATGTGCTGTAATTCAAAGAATTATATGATATTTGATTGGGATTTTAAAGATATTTTGTTAGCTTTCAAAAGTTAAATTTTATTTACATTTTTATTATAATTATACATTTGATAAATTATATATATATATATATATAGTTGTATAATATTTATATATTTTTTGTATGTTTGTTTTCTGTTTCATTACTTTCATGAAAATTAAGCGCAGTTTACCCAAGATTCTCATTGAATTCTCTTTTGAATTAATTTAACAATTTTTATCAGAGGGGAATATTTTTCATTAGGGGGAATACAATAATATTTAACTTTTATGAAATAAAATTACTATAATAAGCATGAAATAAATTCTACCATGATGTATGAATACATTGATAATTATTTTTTTTTCATAATGAGACTTGGATTATTACTTTTCTTCACTAATGAAAATTATATAAAAATATATATTTTCAGCAAGAAAAATATAGTTTCTTAATTCTTTCTTTTGATTTTAGGGACAAATATGACAAAAGGGAAGTTCTTGACACATTGACCCGTGAAGTTTTGAAAACAATAAAGAATGAACTAATCGTCCCTTGTGTTCTGCCATTCTGAAAGTCGTTGACCTTGTGACCTGGAGTCCCTCGTCACGCGAGTCGCTTCATGTCCTCCCACGTGTGACAGACCGGGTCCGTGTGCTTGTATGGCGTCTGAAAGGAACAGACAGACTTTGACCGGCCATGAATAGAGCCGCAGTGTAGCCGAGCCAGCAGACCCGGAGTCAGCGAGTCCAGCCAAGTTCTGAGCCCTTTCTGTGGAGTCAGATATGAAAGCGCTTCAATACAGCCTCTGTCTTTCACAATGAGAGCGCTGGGGAATATGATAGGATGCTGATGCATTATTAACGCCAATGGGCAGCTTACCTGCTGTCGATTGGCCTGGGACTCACCTGAGCCCTGGCTTGGGTCGACTCGGGTTGATTGGGGTTGGGTCAGATCGCTGTCGATGGACCCGCCACCTCGCAGCTGCTGGGTTTAGGCGTAGGACATTGTAAGCGTTTGGTTGAGCTGGATCATGCTTGGGTTGTGTTGGCTTGTTCAGTCACGGCTCGACTCCTGTAGCTGTTCAAACCGGCAGCTGTCTGATTGAATACTATCACTCTAATGATTGAGATGTACACTACCGTAAAAGTTATTTAAAATTGTAATAATATTTCACAATAATATTACTGTTTTTACTGTATTTTTGATCAAATAAATGCAGCCTTGGTGAGCAGAAGAGACTTCTTTCAAAAACATTAAAAATCTCACAGACCTCACAGGAAATCTTAGAAGGTTTGCTTTGTTGATCATTCAAAACGTACGTTGTAGCTTAAACCCATTTAGATAATTAACCTGTATGAATTCCTGTATCTTAAAACATAGAGCATAGCACTAGCGTCATGCGTTCGATTCCCAGAGAACGAGTCGCATCTGCCAAATTCATTCATGTAAATATTCTGCCCATTTATGTCTAAATTGAACAACAAATTAATTTTATTGTCAGTCACTGAGATACTATTATAGTTTTAATCATATTTTCATTTAGTTTTTAATTTTTCCATTTTCATTTTATATTTTAGTCATTTTGTTTGCGGTTTTGGCATTTTTATTATTTAGCCATTTATTTATTATTAATTTTTATTTTAGTATATCAAGTTAAACTAAACTAAAATAAGTTGAAGTTTTATATTTTCTTTCAGTTAATGTTTATCTCAAGTAACGGAAATGTTTTTATGGTTTTGGTTTTAGGGGCCGTTTACACGACAACACTTTCAAATGAAAATGAAAATCTTTTATGCGTTTTGGCCGTTCATTTACACAATAACGGCGTTTTTGGGGGCCTGAAAGCGGGAACATTTGAAAACAGGTTTCAAAGTGCAAGGTTTTGCCTTTACCGTCTTCATGTAAACAACAAAAACGTGAATTTGTGAAAACGGTGATGTCATATCATGGTCACGCATGTATATTAGGCTACGTGTTCGAGGGGTGTTTCTTGACAAAGTGACATCGCCGACTACTGGTCTGGCATGCATAATACAGCCTTTTTAGTCATTTTCCCAGATCTGTGTGAACGGGGATCGTTTTGACAATGTTGTCGTCTGTATTTAGTACATTGTTGTTATGTAAACATACCCTTAGTTAACTATAATAACTCAGGTGACCAAGCACTATTCCTTTTTGTTTGGGACATTTCATTGGACGTAATATCAGATAAGTAGAAGAATGATGCAGAATGAGCAGGTGTGCTCACGGATTCCTCATTTATTCTCTGCTAAGGCCCTGATTTATAGTAATTTGCTAGTGAAATCTAATGAATTGCGTGAACGTCATGACGGCTGTACCGCAGGTAGTGGGAAGAATAATTGTGCAATTAGAAGCACATGCAAATAAGTCAGACACACAAACACACTTTCTTTTTGCTAGTGAGAGCACCAAATGTTGGACAATCTGTGGCTGTCACTAAATATACACGACTTCAAGTATGACCATATGATTAAAACCATATAAAAAAATATTACAAATTTTGCAAAAGAATAAAAAAGAGAATTTAGAGTGAAATGTGCGTAATTTTCATGAAACTAATACAAAAAAGGAATTTAATAAATATATATATTCTAAACATTTATATGTAAATATCTGTTTATATGATATCATACTTGAAATATTTCAGAATGATTTCGTAGGATGAAACCACCTGAATTTGCATATTAAAGAATAACATTTTGTATTATTTAGACTTTTAGGGCCCACGTTATGGATGTATACAAGAAAATAGATTTTTTTTTACCTCATTTCAACACAAATGCATGAATCAGATTAATACTGTCCTTTCGGTGGCATCAATTCGCACACCAGTGTCCTTTTCTGAATGGATTATCAGCTGTGATAAATCACTTGGCCATTTAATCTTATTCATATTAATTGGCAGTGGCAGTGCCCTGTATTTTGAGCATATAAGGAGGCATGATTCAAAGCTCATAACCACGTTAAATCCACAAAGAACTCACTAGACACAATGTTTTGTTTGTTTGAAAGGCTGTGTTTGCATGTGCCGTCAAGTTTGCATGTGTTTTTATGCATGCAAACCTTTAGTCTGAAACAAAGCTCAGAATATCTTCACTGCCTAAAACTCAAATTTCAGTGGCAACATCTTCCACGGAGTTGCTCATTGCAGCAGCCGTTGAAAGCGGCGTTTCACCAGCCTCCTTTTTTTTTTTTTGCACTGATGGGAAATGACAGCATTTGTTTGCAGAATCGCTCCAGGGCAACTGTAAAGTTCCAGTGAAAGGAGTTCCTTCATGTCTTCTGGGCTTCTTTTCCTCCATGGCCTCTGAAAAGAACGGAAGGAGGATTTCTGTGGAACTACAAATTAAGCCAAGAGTGAGCGGTGTTACTCAGAGCCACAGACAGACAGCTTCCTGTTTCTGGAAGTCCTGTTGGCAGCCTAAAGTCAGCTATATGTCTGAGAGCTTCCTGTGGGCTGCAATCAGCTGTTGTGTTTGTTTAGAGATGGGTCAGAGGTCACTGATACCGAACTACAGAAACAGCGGCCATAGTTAGCAAGTCAAAACTGCACTGAGAGCTTTTTTTTTACAGAGCATTTTATTTACATTTTATAGTTTTAATTTAATATTGTTGGATGGATGGATGAATGGCTTGATGGACGGACAGATATATGGATGGATGGTTGCATGGATGGATAAATGGATGGATGAATAGATAGATGAATTGATGGATGGATGGATGTATAAATGGATGGATGGATAAATGGATGGATGGATAAATGGATGGATGGATAAATGGATGGATAGATAAATTGATGGATGGATAGATAGATGATTTGATGGATAAATGGATAGATAAATTGATGGATAAATGGATGGATGGATAGATAAATGGATGGATGGATAGATAGATAGATGGATGGATAGATAAATAGATGGATGGATAGATAGATAGATAAATGGATGGATGGGTAGATAGATAAAAGGATGGATGGATAGATAAATTGATGGATGGATGGGTAGATAGATAAATTGATGGATGGATAGATGGATGGATGGATAGATTAATTGATGGATAAATGGATGGATGGATGGATGGATAGATAAATGGATGGATAGATAAATGGATGGATAGATGGATGGATAGATAAATTGATGGATGGATGGATAGATGAATGGATGGATGGATAGATAGATAGATAAATTGATGGATAAATGGATAGATGGATGGATAGATAAATTGATGGATAAATAGATAGATGGATGGATAGATAAATTGATGGATAAATAGATAGATGGATTGATAGATAAATTGATGGATGGATGGATAGATAGATAGATAGATAGATAGATAGATAGATAGATAGATAGATAGATAGATAGATAGATAGATAGATAGATAGATAGATAGATAGATGTGTTTGTGTAAATATTTATTTTATTTATTACTTTTGTAGACTTATACATTTTATGACAATTTAGAACATTTCACCCTAAATTTTCTTTTGAATTTATTAGAAATTGGACAGATGGATGGATAGATCGATTGATGGATGTATTGATAGATAGAGTGATGGATGGATAGATAGGTTACAAAGTTAAATTTAATTTTATTGTAATTACATTTTTTTTAAGAATTATAAACTATAACGATAAAGCTCTAATTCTAAAAAATCATTGTGATTCATCTCGTAGCTTATTGGTTTGGATCAAGCCTGAGAATTATTGAAAATAAAAGGAATGATGGGAAAATCCTTCCAAGGCCGAGGCGTCTGTAAACGTAGACGCTCACTGTTGTGCGGTGTGTGTGAGGAACTCCAACCCTCCGGTTAGCTCACACACCTCCTCACGCTGATTAGCACACAGGAGACGGCCGCTAGCGTCTCGCTTTACCGGGGGTTAAGAGGCTTGTATTTAAACATGAAAGCAGCGTCTGAGGTGTTCCCGTCTGTCATATAATCAATCAAACTCAAGTGTATTTACCTCACCGGTGGATGGAATTACACCTGCGTCCAAACTGCACCCGCTTCTCCTGAAATCAGATCACGCGGATCTGTAAAGACTCATTGTGAATGCTTATTTACGCTCTTCATTTGCACTCGGCCCTTTCTTGAAACTTTTTACATGTACAATAATAACAGCACTTTAAAAACATCTGTGCATGTGTGATGTAACACTTAGTCACATTAAATCAAAATTGACTTGATTCTTGGTCATTGTGAACGATGCATCGGCGTGTGTGTTAGTCTAAAGAACAAATATTAGTTTTTATAATCTTTCTTCAAAATGAGACTTTACATAAGTTAAATCGATTGCAAATGACTAAATAAATAAAAGAACTTCAACTGAAATAAGTTTAATACTTGAAGTTGAAGTATTACAATTACTAAAATGGAATAAAATATAAAAATATTAACGAATACTATAAAATATATAAATATTTTTTATAAACTGCGAGATATAAAGTCTGAATTACGAGATATAAGCTCGAAATCTAATAAATCAGAATTGCGAGTTTATATCTCAATTTATGTACAAGCCTGCAGACTTGCAGAATTGCAAAATGTAAACTCACAAATGTGAGAGGAAAAAAGTCAGATAAAAAGTTAAAATTATCTTTAAAAAAAATTATTCAGTGGCGGAAACAAGCTTCCATATTAATGGTAGTTCAGGTGTATTTACAAAAATAATTTATTGAATCAAATAAGTATTTTTTACTTGTTTGTCTTTTTTGTTTTGTTTATTAATCAACTTCTTCTGAAGGCAAGATTTCTGAAATCATTTGATGCACTTTGTCAAATGTTCCTGAAAACAATAATAAAGAATATAATAGAGTTTAAATAATACTCAAATAACACTGATGTCAATGAGCTTTTGGACGTTTGTTCTGAAAAGCCATTGAGCGGATGAATCTTGAAACGTGAGCAAATATTATATCTTACAGGTTTTTCACTTGCTGAATAAAAAAAATAAATGTAAACGTTTTGGCTGCCGGATGATTCATGTAGGGATGCGTTGTTTTGTTTTAACATTTTATCAGCAGTTTGTAACTCAGTGCATGTGTGTGATCCTCATGCAGATATTCCCGGAGCTGAAGTTTAAATACGTGGAGGAAGAGCAGCCTGAGGATTTCTTCATCCCGTACGTCTGGTCTCTGGTCTTTAACTGTGGAGTCGGCCTGCACTGGAACTCTCAGGGCATCGAGCTGTTCAGCATGGACTCGCCCTGATGGAGGACGCGGGACGTCTGTTCAGGTGTCTGTGTGTGTGTGTGTGTGTGTGTGTGTGTGTGTGTGTGTGTGTGTGTGTGTGTGTGTGTGTGTGTGTGTGTGTGTGTGCGCTCGTGCAGCTCAAGTGCCTACGTACGGCTCGCGCGTCGACATATCCAAACCCTGAGCTTCAGTCCTCGTCACACCATTCAAAGGGCAAACAAACACACCCAGCGCCGGACGCACTGGATTCTGGGAACTGTACGATTTGGGGTTTCGGTCACAGGTCTGATGTAGCTAACACACTTCAGTTGATGGTGATAATCATTTGCTTGTTTTCTTGTTTCTGTTCAGATTTATGGATGGGGTCACATGTAGGGAAAATGAGTAAAACCAAAACCTTTCTTGACTAAAGGTGAACATTAATAACACTTTGCGAAGATGCTTTGACCCCATTAAGAATGATTATTAATGAGCTGATTATTATGCACAGCTTCTTCATATATCACAATATATAGTAAGTTACAAATAAATAATATTTGACCATTTCTGGCTTGTTTTATATGTAGGATGCTTTGCTGTTTTATATTAATTTATTTATTGCCACTGTTTTGTTCATCGTACCCATATATAATCTACATCTGAGCATCTGCACAAAGAAAAACCAAAACCTTTATTTATATACATGTATGTGTGTATATATATTTATATATATATACATATATATATATACATACACTTAAGAAAGCATATTGAATTTAAGTGATTTTCTAAGCATAATATGAATAATAATATTTAGATACTTGTGTAATAAAATACGCAACTTTCCCATGTAAATGCAGTTTAGTGTATGATTTATGTACATTATAGATTCAGATAATTGCATGTACATTATTGTATAGACAACTACACACTGCATTTGGTGCATTGCTGTTTGTTTCCCCAGTTTTTGTTTTCATATATTTTAGGTAGAGAGATGGACAATCTTTCCTGTCGGATTATATAATGAATAGACCGTAGGGCAGATATATCCCAGCGCCCCGTTACTGGAGATCATTTTAGGTCTTATTACGTCCCTGTTACATTTACGTCACAAACTTAAAGCTTAAAGGGCCCGTATTTATGTTTATGCTATTTTTATTAATTTGTTCAGTTTTCTTTGTGGGTCTTTACAGGAACATTTTTTCTGTTGTTGGGTGATTTTTTTTTTTTTTTTTTTTTTTACATTGAATTTTATATTTAATGTTTAATATGTATGATTATTTCCCCCTGTATCTTGCATAGCATCTGTTTATTTTTTTACATTAGGATATTTATGTAAAAAGTAATGACAAAGATTATTAAAAAAACATAGAAAGAATATTACATTTTTGTTTTACTGTAAGTTTAGGTTGTTGGAAATGAATTGTTGAGTGTTTACACATGTAATGAAACTGGATCAGGACTCACTTCTGTTTCAGATACACCAATCGTTTAAAACAACAGCTTGGTTTGACTGCATCTTTGAGGAGTTTAGTTTGCATTAGTTATGATTGTTTCAGATTAAGTCTTTCTACAGTGTGAAATACCACCAATAAAAATAACAAATCTCCAGTCATAATTTTGGACATTCTTGTGATTCTTTAAAGCACATGTGATTCATATGAGAGTATTTTAAAGTGTCTTCGGAGAAAATGAAAGTGAAAGAACCTCAGTCACTCTTGTGTGCTTTCCATTACAGAATAAATGAATCGTGGGAGGCAAAAACGCCTGTGAATGGAATGCTATCAGTTGCTGAAATGTTTTCCGAGATGCTTCATCCGCACATGTCAGTATAATCGTGTACCGGACGGGTCAGTGCAATATGAACAAAACATTACTTGATTCAAAGTAATAGATTTTAAAGTGCTTTTTTGAATAGCTTTCATGCGGCGACTTATAGACTAGCTGTTTGTGAAGGTAAAAGGTCTGCAAAGTTGTAAATATCAAAATTCACGACAAATAAAGTTAATGTCTCCTGAAAGAATCGATTCCGAACGCCTGAAATGAATCGTCAGTATTTCCAGTCTCACTCCCTGTTACATATCTATGTAACAATGTTACAAATGTGCATAATCTCAAGTCAAGTCACATTTATTTATATAGGGCTTTTTACAATACAGTATGCCATTGCCAGCTGATGGTCTTCATTGGCTGCCCATGAACAACGTCTACTTTGACCTTCAAACACTGTAGATACTGGAAGAGTTTGGTTCATGTCGAGAAGATGCTGTTTTCAGTTCTGCAAATCCACTTTGATACACTTCAAAAGATGAGATTGATATAGAAACAAACGACGCCATTGTTACTGTTCGTATCACTGTGTGCAAGTGCTGAGGAAGATCTGTTGCTGAAATTCAGATATATTTATGCTTTTCTTTTTTGACGTGCTGAAAGTGGTCGACCAGACTGGGACATCTGACCAATCAGAGCAGAGTAGACCAATCACAACAGACTGGGACATCTGACCAATCAGAGCAGAGTAGACCAATCACAACAGACTGAGCCATCTGACCAATCAGAGCAGAGTAGACCAATCACAACAGACTGAGCCATCTGACCAATCAGAGCAGACTAGACCAATCACAACAGACTGGGCCATCTGACCAATCAGAGCAGAGTAGACCAATCACAACAGACTGAGCCATCGGACCAATCAGAGCAGAGTAGACCAATCACAACAGACTGAGCCATCTGACCAATCAGAGCAGAGTAGACCAATCACAACAGACTGAGCCATCTGACCAATCAGAGCAGAGTAGACCAATCACAACAGACTGAGCCATCTGACCAATCAGAGCAGAGTAGACCAATCACAACAGACTGGGACATCTGACCAATCAGAGCAGAGTAGACCAATCACAACAGACTGAGCCATCTGACCAATCAGAGCAGAGTAGACCAATCACAACAGACTGAGCCATCTGACCAATCAGAGCAGACTAGACCAATCACAACAGACTGGGCCATCTGACCAATCAGAGCAGAGTAGACCAATCACAACAGACTGAGCCATCGGACCAATCAGAGCAGAGTAGACCAATCACAACAGACTGAGCCATCTGACCAATCAGAGCAGAGTAGACCAATCACAACAGACTGAGCCATCTGACCAATCAGAGCAGAGTAGACCAATCACAACAGACTGGGACATCTGACCAATCAGAGCAGAGTAGACCAATCACAACAGACTGAGCCATCTGACCAATCAGAGCAGAGTAGACCAATCACAACAGACTGAGCCATCTGACCAATCAGAGCAGAGTAGACCAATCACAACAGACTGAGCCATCTGACCAATCAGAGCAGAGTAGACCAATCACAACAGATGGGCCATCTGACCAATCAGAGCAGAGTAGACCAATCACAACAGATGGGCCATCTGACCAATCAGAGCAGAGTAGACCAATCACAACAGATGGGCCATCTGACCAATCAGAGCAGAGAAAGCTCGTATTAAGGAGGGGTTTGGAGAGACTGAATCTTTGAATAAACTGTTTCAGACTTTTTGAGAAATGAGGTGACGCTGCAATGTGTGTATATATTATGAGAATCTTCAAGTGTTTTTTGACCTTGTATGCATGTTAATGTATTGTAGGACACTCCAAAAACAAAATTAGGATCCTTTTAAATGGCACAATATTGGCACTTAAAAATAAAAGTCCTTGTTTGTGAGCGTTTTAAAAGAACTATGTTTATTTGTTTTTATAAATACTCTGTCTAATCTAAAAAGACAGTGAATGAATGAAAGTCTTGGAAGTTTTTTGTTTGTTTTTTGTTTTAATTCTAAGTGGCCGTTGCCGTTAAAACGAGTGGTTTAAGAGATAAAGGCTGACAGGGTTTGGCCGAGCTGGTTGTGTTGTTCTGCAGGAATGCACAGGAAGACGCCGTTTACTGTAATTACAGCTCGCAGAGAAAGAGAATTTCCATCAGAAACACTGTGTGTTTGTCAAAGCACAGCATTCATACAGTACAGAGTCCGGAGGAGCGTTCAGTTACACCGCATCTCCATAGTCCACTTTAGACATTCTTTTAACTATGAGTAACTTTGCAACTACATGTCGACTAACTCTCATTAGAGTATTACTACACTGTTAGGTTAGGGTTCGGGTTGGAATAAGTCGACATGTAGTTGCAAAGTTACTTATAGTCAGTAGAATGTCTAAATAAAGTGTTAAAGGTCCACATGTCTTGGTATTTCACCACATTATGCCTTTATTTTGTTCAGGTTCTTTAAGGGTTAGTTCCCCCAAAAATGAAAATTATGTCATTAATGACTCTCCCTCATGTCGTCCCAAGCCCGTAAGACCTCCGTTCATCTTCTGGACACAGTTTAAGATATTTTAGATTTAGTCCGAGAGCTTTCTGCCCCTCCATTGAAAATGTATGTACGGTATACTGTCCTTGTCCAGAAAGGAAATAAAGACATCATCAAAGTAGTCCATGTGACATCAGTGGGTTAGTTAGAATGTGTTGAAGCAGCGAAAATACATTTTGGTCCAAAAATAACAAAAACTACGCCTTTATTCAGCATTGTATTGTCTTCCGGATCTGTTGTGGATCCGCGTTCAGTGCCGCCGCTGACGTGTGTAAATCTAAAATATCTTAAACTGTGTCCTGAAGATGAACGGAGGTCTTACGGGCTTGGAACGACATTAGGGTGAGTCATTAATGACATCATTTTAATTTTGGGGGGAACTAACCCTTTAAAAGAGTATTTCACTTTCCTGATCATTTACTCACCGCCATCCATGTTCATGTCTTTCATTCTTCAGTCGAACAGAAATTCCAAGATTGTTCTCCATATAGTGGACTTCAATGGGGTCCAACTGGTTTCAATGCAACCTCAAAGGATCCCAGGTATTATCTAGCCAAACCATCGGCCATTACTAACGGTGAACTCATCCTTTAACTCCACAAACAACACCCATTATTACCGCTAAATGCAAACATCTGATTGTTTATTGTTGTGTTTTTGTAACGTTATGTCATTTGGTTTAATAGCTCGCAGTGAGTGCTCCTCTGATTCCCTCGAGTGTTAAACTGCAGCATGTCTGTGGAGAAACGGCAGATGGAGGTGTTCTCGATACCTGTGAGGTCAGCTCCTCTGTTCCTGCTGTGTGTTTCAGGTGTCCGCATGCAGTGTGTCGTCGCAGTCACAGTGCCCTGCATGTTGTGTTTGTGTTACATCTGCAAAGATCCTTCAGAACAACAGTAACATCACAGAGAGTGAGTAAACACTGGCCCTGTCCCAGTTGGAGCCACACACTCATGACGTAATGTCACTTTGACTGTCTGTTGGGCATAAGTGTGTATCAAGGGCTCATATGAACACCCTTCTGAAACCTAAAATGACACACGGTGCACCCTACGGCCTTCTCGACCACATGTGTCGTTTGGGACAGGGCCGATGAATCCTGGGTGAATTAACTGGCCATAACTCAAGGTTAAGCGTATAGTGTGGAAAGCCTTTCAGTTCCATATGTTGATTAAATATTATATGCATGAGGATGAGTTCTGTTTAAACATTTCTCTTGTTTTTAATTATTGATTTGTTTGTTGGTTACAAACCGAGATCAGAGCTAAAATGTTGTCTTATCCTCAGGCTGTTTTATTTTCACAGGCTCTAATCATTTAGAAATTTCATATTTTTGTTTTGAAGAGTATGTGATGTCTGCCGCCGTGTTATTTTAATATTATTTATATGCTATTATATTTTTTACTTCGAAATATATACATAGTTTTCATGTTACTTTCTATGTGCTTTTGTTATATTTGTTAGTTTTTGCTTTACATTTTTTTTTATATATATTTTTAATTTATTTTACTTTTTTCAGTTAGTAATTTTAGCACTTTATTGCCAATGCAACATTTAAACAATTTATTACATTGAAGTTTTTGTATTGTCATGTAAACACACCCTATGTTTTTTCACTTCGAAATTTTTGTATTTAAACTTATTTTAGTTAGTTGCAAAGGCAATTTTTAGTTCAAAAATTGTATCTAATATTTATAGATTTATATATATATTTAATGTTTAATATGAATGATTATTTCCCCCTGTATCTTGCATAGCATGTTTAATTTGTGTCCTTTTTTACATAAGCATATTTATGTAAAAAGTAATGAGAAAGATTATTTAAAAAAAATCATTTGAAATCTAAATATTTTTATTTAATTTATTTAACGATAACAACACTAGTCTGCCATCCCAGATAATTTTTTATTTTTTTAATTTTTTTTTATTTTCAGATATACGTTTCGTAATCAGTTTTTCACTTAGAAATTTTTGTATTTAAACTTATTTCAGTTAGTTGCAAAGGCAATTTTTAGTTCAAAAATTGTATCTAATATTTATAGATTTTTTCAATCAAAAATGTTGATTTTTTATATTTAATGTTTAATATGTATGATTTTTTCTCCCTGTATCTTGCATAGCATGTTAAATTTTTGTCTTTTTTTACATTAGCATTTTTATGTAAAAAGTAATGAGAAAGATTATTAAAAAAAACAAAAAAAATTAATCTAAATATTTTTTATTTATTTAACGATAACACCACTATAGTCTGCCATCCCAGATAATTTTTTGATTTTTTCTAATTTTATTTTATTTTCAGATACGTTTCGTAATCAGTAATCAGTTTTTCACTTAGAAATGTTTGTATTTAAACTTATTTCAGTTAGTTGCAAAAGCAATTTTTAGTTACATTTTTATTTTATTTTTATATTTAATGTTTAATATGTATGATTATTTCCACCTGTATCGTGCATAGCATCTGTTTATTTTTTGTCTTTTTTACATTAGCATATTTATGTAAAAAATAATGAGAAAGACTATAGTCTGCCGTCCCAGATAATTTTTTAGCTTTTTTCTAATTTCCCTTTATTTTCAGATATATGTTTGGTAATCAGTGCACAAATGTCTGGGTATTTCCCGGCACCAGAGCCGGACAGTAATGGAGTACATTTACTTGAGTACAGTACTTAAGTACAATTTTGAGGGATCTGTACTTTACTCGAGTATCATTTTTGGGGATTACTCATGACTTTACTCAAATAGATAGATAGATAGATACACTGACATTACTTGGTTTGATGTTCTTGAGTATGTGGTGTGTTTAACACAGTCATGTTCAAATGTGGCAGTGGCGTAGCCACGAGGGATTTCTGATTTCTTAAAAAAAAAACCTTTAGGAGGCAAAATATATTTTTACTGATTATGTGAATTACACTGCGCAAACCAAAGTAGGCTACTACCCAGCGAATGAAGAAGGGTTGGCGCTCAGTCTCCACAGTACATAAAATATTAATTTTGTTTTATTTTATTTTTCCGGTTTGCATTTATGAGGAAAAAACAATGTTATGGACGTGTTCTCCGTTACGGACGTGAGCGCTCTGAAAGCGGCATAAAAAATGCTTTAAAACTTTCACAGAGACCTCAAACAGAAAACACAAAACCTTTCTTTAACCTGAATTTCGTTTTGCATTAATTGTATCTTAATTTTGATCAATTTTTCATCAACCAATTGCCTGGGTTTAATAAATAAGAAGTAAATAGCAGACGATAGATAAGAAACGGAGGCGCCGGCCTGTGAACTGGATCTCGTCTCATAAATGAACCGAAACTCAGTGTATAAGGTAGCCTACTTGCCTCTCACAGACATGTCCATGTCCCAGGGCTCCCTTGTAAAAGAGATTTGAATATCTCAACGGGACATCACCTGATAAAATAAAGGATAAAAATGTCTACTTTTAAACAGAAAAAATCAAAACGAAAGAATACAGACTGCTTATGTAATCCGTATGAAATGTGCATTTCTCTCTGGCGCGTTCACTGCTGAAGATCGCGAGTCAGCATCGTCAACTTCATCTAGCCGACACTGACAAAGAAAACACTTGTTTATTAACAACTGCTTATTAATAAACAATTAAAATATCTCCTTGCTATATTTTACATATTCATAATCATTCCTTTTGCCGGTTCTATGTGACAGCTTTTAGGTGCTTTATTGGCAGCGCCACCCTTACATGTGGTGTGTGTGTGTGTGTGTGTTGTCCCCGCATTTAAAAATGGGACCCCCAAAAAATTTAATTAAATTAAATAAAGCAACATGGTAAAAAGATGAAAATGACTTGATTTTACTTTCAATTCCTTTTACATTCTCCAAGGTATTAACATTAACATTTTTCATAACTCCATGTAGGACGTTTCTGTGCATAAATGTAAGCACTGTGGCAGTAGATTAGTAATGCAATATTTAGAAAATCTTGTACTCTTGAACCTCAAGTACTTTTAAAAACAAGTACTTTAGTACTTTTACTTAAGTAGACATCTGAATGTAGTACTTTTACTTGTACTTGAGTAAAATTTAGCAAGGGGTATCTGTACTTTTACTCAAGTAAGAAAGCTCTGTACTCTGTCCGCCTCTGCCCGGCAGAGACGGCAGACAGCAGGTCAGATGTCTGGGTCACTCTCCAGATCCCGCCTTTGACAACTGTCACGCTACTGGCAGCAGCAATGCTCTTAAAGGTACATCATTGCCTGATATATCTTGATAACAGAATATCACACCGACACCCTAGAATAGTGTACAGTTGCACGTGCACAATATATAAATCTAGTTGACGTTTAGTCGTTCCAAATCAACGCAATCCCGGTTTATCTTCCTGTCTTCCCTTCCTCCGCTGATACAGCATCTCTGTGTAAGTGTGAAGATCGCTGACCCTTCAGTGTCGTAAGCACTCGAGTGGACAACCCAAAGTTTTACAGAGCAATTCAATGTCATATAAGACTCGTAAAACTGAGGTCTAGAGTTCAACTGACAGTCATAAAGCAGTTCAAGGGTTTTACAATAGCATCCATTGAGAGATGCAGGCATATGGCGTCCCATCTGGGGTGACGAGAGGGGGCTTGATTCTTTCACGGAAGACGGTTTGTGTCGAACTGCAGACAAGACACCTCCGACCGCGCGCACTTCCCTGCTGTTAAGTTTCCTTTCACGTTAACTGCGTGTCAGTCCAGCCATCAAGCCTCTTTACTGTTAAAGGGATACTTCACCTCTGGAAAGATGAATGTGTATTTAAAATGGGTCATTTATGTAGAAGAAATGTGAAATTATTTTTGAATTTGGAGCTTTCTAGACTGAGAAAAGCCAGAAAATGTATTTTTGGCTTTTGTGGATAAAAGACAACAACTCCCAGAATGCACTTGCTTCGCTCCCCTAGGAGGCCACGCCTACCGGTAACAGAGCGCTGTAGTTAAACAACAAGTCTAGGCTACTAGTGAGTCTCCGTGATGAGTCTGCCCGAAAATGTGTTTCGAGATCGCCCAAAATGTCTGGGATTCGGCTTTTGCGTTCTACAGTCGCCGTTCATCATGTTTACTGTGGCGGGCAGGACGAGTCAGGGCCGCGGGAGAACGACACGAGTCATGTTTACTGTGGCGAGCAGGACGAGTGAGGGCCGCGGGAGAACGGCGCGAGTCATGTTTACTGTGGCGAGCAGGACGAGTGAGAGCCGCGGGAGAACGGCACGAGTCATGTTTACTGTGGCGAGCAGGACGAGTGAGGGCCGCGGGAGAACGGCGCGAGTCATGTTTACTGTGGCGAGCAGGACGAGTGAGAGCCGCGGGAGAACGGCACGAGTCATGTTTACTGTGGCGAGCAGGACGAGTGAGGGCCGCGGGAGAACGGCGCGAGTCATGTTTACTGTGGCGAGCAGGACGAGTGAGGGCCGCGGGAGAACGACACGAGTCATGTTTACTGTGGCGAGCAGGACGAGTGAGGGCCGCGGGAGAACGGCACGAGTCATGTTTACTGTGGCGAGCAGGACGAGTGAGGGCCGCGGGAGAACGGCACGAGTCATGTTTACTGTGGCGAGCAGGACGAGTGAGGGCCGCGGGAGAACGACACGAGTCATGTTTACTGTGGCGAGCAGGACGAGTGAGGGCCGCGGGAGAACGGCACGAGTCATGTTTACTGTGGTGTGCAGGACGAGTGAGGGCCGCGGGAGAACGGCACGAGTCATGTTTACTGTGGCGAGCAGGACGAGTGAGGGCCGCGGGAGAACGACACGAGTCATGTTTACTGTGGCGAGCAGGACGAGTGAGGGCCGCGGGAGAACGGCACGAGTCATGTTTACTGTGGCGAGCAGGACGAGTGAGGGCCGCGGGAGAACGGCACGAGTCATGTTTACTGTGGCGAGCAGGACGAGTGAGGGCCGCGGGAGAACGACACGAGTCATGTTTACTGTGGCGAGCAGGACGAGTGAGGGCCGCGGGAGAACGGCACGAGTCATGTTTACTGTGGTGTGCAGGACGAGTGAGGGCCGCGGGAGAACGGCACGAGTCATGTTTACTGTGGCGAGCAGGACGAGTGAGGGCCGCGGGAGAACGACACGAGTCATGTTTACTGTGGCGAGCAGGACGAGTGAGGGCCGCGGGAGAACGGCGCGAGTCATGTTTACTGTGGCGAGCAGGACGAGTGAGGGCCGCGGGAGAACGGCGCGAGTCATGTTTACTGCGGCGAGCAGAACGTGTGAGGGCCGCGGGAGAACGACACGAGTCATGTTTACTGTGGCGAGCAGGACGAGTGAGGGCCGCGGGAGAACGGCGCGAGTCATGTTTACTGTGGCGAGCAGGACGAGTGAGGGCCGCGGGAGAACGGCGCGAGCCATGTTTACTGCGGCGAGCAGAACGTGTGAGGGCCGCGGGAGAACGACACGAGTCATGTTTACTGTGGCGAGCAGGACGAGTGAGGGCCGCGGGAGAACGGCGCGAGTCATGTTTACTGTGGCGAGCAGGACGAGTGAGGGCCGCGGGAGAACGGCGCGAGTCATGTTTACTGTGGCGAGCAGGACGAGTGAGGGCCGCTGGAGAACGGCGCGAGTCATGTTTACTGTGGCGAGCAGGACGAGTGAGGGCCGCGGGAGAACGGCGCGAGTCATGTTTACTGTGGCGAGCAGGACGAGTGAGGGCCGCGGGAGAACGGCGCGAGCCATGTTTACTGTGGCGAGCAGGACGAGTGAGGGCCGCGGGAGAACGGCGCGAGTCATGTTTACTGCGGCGAGCAGGACGAGTGAGGGCCGCGGGAGAACGGCGCGAGTCATGTTTACTGCGGCGAGCAGAACGTGTGAGGGCCGCGGGAGAACGACACGAGTCATGTTTACTGCGGCGAGCAGGACGAGTGAGGGCCGTGTGGAGAACGACACGAGTCATGTTTACTGCGGCGAGCAGGAAGAGTGAGGGCCGCGGGAGAACGACACGAGTCATGTTTACTGTGGCGAGCAGGACGAGTGAGGGCCGCGGGAGAACGGCACGAGTCATGTTTACTGTGGCGAGCAGGACGAGTGAGGGCCGCGGGAGAACGACACGAGTCATGTTTACTGTGGCGAGCAGGACGAGTGAGGGCCGCGGGAGAACGACACGAGTCATGTTTACTGTGGCGAGCAGGACGAGGCTGAGGGCCGCGGGAGAACGACACGAGTCATGTTTACTGTGGCGAGCAGGACGAGTGAGGGCCGCGGGAGAACGGCGCGAGTCATGTTTACTGTGGCGAGCAGGACGAGTGAGGGCCGCGGGAGAACGGCGCGAGTCATGTTTACTGTGGCGAGCAGGACGAGTGAGGGCCGCGGGAGAACGACACGAGTCATGTTTACTGTGGCGAGCAGGACGAGTGAGGGCCGCGAGCAGGACGAGTGAGGGCCGCGGGAGAACGGCGCGAGTCATGTTTACTGTGGCGGGCAGGACGAGTGAGGGCCGCGGGAGAACGGCGCGAGTCATGTTTACTGTGGCGAGCAGGACGAGTGAGGGCCGCGGGAGAACGGCGCGAGTCATGTTTACTGTGGCGAGCAGGACGAGTGAGGGCCGCGGGAGAACGGCACGAGTCATGTTTACTGTGGCGAGCAGGACGAGTGAGGGCCGCGGGAGAGCGGCGCGAGTCATGTTTACTGTGGCGAGCAGGACGAGTGAGGGCCGCGGGAGAACGGCGCGAGTCATGTTTACTGCGGCGAGCAGGACGAGGCTGAGGGCCGCGGGAGAACGACACGAGTCATGTTTACTGCGGCGAGCAGGACGAGTGAGGGCCGCGGGAGAACGACACGAGTCATGTTTACTGTGGCGAGCAGGAAGAGTGAGGGCCGCGGGAGAACGACACGAGTCATGTTTACTGTGGCGAGCAGGAAGAGTGAGGGCTGCGGGAGAACGACACGAGTCATGTTTACTGTGGCGAGCAGGACGAGTGAGGGCCGCGGGAGAACGACACGAGTCATGTTTACTGTGGCGAGCAGGAAGAGTGAGGGCCGCGGGAGAACGGCGCGAGGCCGGTGGCGTGATTACTGATGAGCGACACCTGTGAGACGCACCGGTCTCGTATCTCTCACGGAGGAGCGGGAATTTTCTTAGCAATGTTAAAACGCACATCAACCAATCACTTATTTAGTGTTCATGTAAACACTACATTCAGATTCACCAATCGGAATGAATTCAGTTAGATTGAAACAAAAGGTGTGCATGTAAACAATGAATGGCGACTGCAGAAAGCAAAAGCTGAATCCCGGACATC
>JARWKJ010000014.1:36033120-36048120 GCA_029959095.1 Rhinichthys osculus
TTTCTTTCTTTCTTTTTTTTTGGGATTCTGTGTCGGTACGTCTGGAGAAATATTAAAGTCTGGCGTATGAAACAGATCGCGTGCGCTTCTCCTGCTCGCCGTTTCTCCGTCGTCTGCTCTGCGCCTGTGGATTCGGACCTCCGGATCTTCATGACTTGCGGACAAAATGGCCGTTTTGTAGCCGGGGAACCCTCTTGTCGTCCCGCATGTTCAGGACCAAACGATCGGGGCTCGTCCGGCGACTCTGGAGGAGCCGAGCGCCCGTGGAGGGGGACGGGGACGCCGGTACGCGCGGTGTCGGGACCCCGGGTTGCTGCCTCGGGAAACCGGGAGCCGGTAAGCCGAACCCCGGCACCGAGGCCGAACTGAAAGCGTTGACATACTCGATCCTGAAGAAGATCAAGGAGAAGCAGCTGGAGGTGCTCTTACAGGCGGTCGAGTCCCGGGGGGGTGCGCGGAGCCCCTGCCTCCTCCTCCCCGGGAAAGTGGACTCCAGGCTCGGGCAACAGTCGTACCCGCTCCCGCTGCTGCTCTATAAGGTGTTCCGGTGGCCGGACCTTCGGCATTCCTCGGAATTAAAGAGACTTTCGTGCTGTGAATCCTATGGGAAAATCAACCCGGAGCTCGTGTGCTGCAACCCGCATCATATGAGCAGACTGTGCGAGCTCGGTGAGAACATCTCTCCTCTCCTGTTTCGATTAATAATGTGCTAAATCAGCGGGCTTTCTGTCATACATGTTCTTTTAGTTGGTGGTGAAAAACAAAGAGGGTTATTTTGGCTCTTCAGTGGAGAAGATCAAGTATATAGTGCTTATGTAGGACTATAATAACATGCATATAACAGTGGGGTTTTGTGGTACGTAATTACAGTTTATTTAGAATCAGTTTACAATAGAATTGAGTAGAATAGACGGGACTTGGTTGTAAATGTTTAATATGGTGCTTATGCAGTGCTATGTTAACACTCATAGTAGGTTACTGTTTGTATATACACACACATATATATATAGATATAATAGATACAATTATATAGGAGGTTTCAAATAAACATTATTTTGACTCTTATATGCAGAAGATCAAATAAACTATCTTTACTTCGATATGTCTAATATTAATTTAATACTATAAAAATACTCTTATAGTAAAACAATGAGACTCTGCAGTATAGTTCAGGCTTATTTATAAAGATGAACCTTAATTTAAGAATATTAGTTTTGTAATACTATTATCCACATTCTTACATTCATGTCATACGTTTTTCAGTAACTAGTCCTGTTTTTCACTTAACCAACAATTTCATTCTTGGGATCAAGAATATTATAATTCTTATACTTATAATATTATAATTCTTATTCTGAGAATTATTATTCGTAGACAGTGAGGAATGTTGTTTTATTGTGTATAAATGCAGCAGAGTTTTCAGCTGGACATCTAGTCTGTGGTTGTTCATGTGAAACCCGCCGGAGGCCCCAGTGTTCAGTGAAGTTAGTTTGCAGTGATCAGTGTGTGTGTGTGTGTGTGTGTGTGTGTGTGGAGTCTGGCGCCAGGCGGCCGTGTGTTTATCAGAGCTGTCCTGCCTCTAACCCTCAGCTCTACACAAACACTTTTCCCAGAGAATGCCAGGCCTTATCATCAGCCCACATCTCCACTCACGGCCTCTCTCTCTCTCTCTCTCTTTCTTCTCCAGAATCCCCCCCACCCCCGTACTCAAGATATCCCACCGACTTTCTTAAACCACCTGGTAAGTTGAAGTTTCATCTTAAATTTAAGCAGATGTGGAGCCTTTCAAAAGTTTAGTTTGAGGTGAAAATCACTAGCAATGACGTTTTTCGACATTTACAATGATAATCTTACCATGTAAACACAATCCCAATGATTTCCGGTTGCACTTTATTTTACGGTGTCCACAATTACACATTTCGGTACTGAGGAATATTAGTACATTTACTTACTAAAGGTTAGGATAAGGTTTGTTGTAGCCGGGTTAGTTGCATGTAATTATGCATAATTTATAGTTATTATTTCTATAGTAACTACATGTGTAACAAGGACAGTAAAATAAAGTGTTACTTGCTTTTCTTAAACCAGTTTTTCAAAAGTTTAGTTTGAGTTGAAAATCACGTGCATTTGAGGTTTTTGGACAGAGTTCTTAATACCATGGTACATGAATATGGTACCCTGCTATATGTAAAGATAATAAAACGAGACTCGAGAAGGTTGTTTAGACATGGTAATAATGTGGCATATGAAGATCTTTTTGTGGCATATTTCTAAGTATATCTACCATTGTACTGAATGCTTACCAGATTCAAATGCCATTTAGATGGTTCTAGTGCTAGTAAGTAAAAGTTTAGCAGGTTTTCTGGAGCATTTAAATACCACAGTATATGAATATGGTAACCATAATGTGTCTATCACACACTGAATCATGTTGGGAAACGTGGATCACATAAAGGAAAAGCTGAGAGCTGATTTATCTGTCGAATTAATCTGAGGTTTTGGGAGTGTCGCTTTGCGTCTTTCCTCTGAGCGTTCGCTTTCTCTCTCTCTTACCCATAATGCCGTATGGCTCATAAGTATGTCCTGTATATTGGCTTCAGATAAGTGTGTTGTGTTTGGCAGCGCCCCGGATGAGGTTTCCTGCCGATCGCCCTCGTAAAGATCCTTCTCTATTCCTGCCAAAACTGCTCATGCCGCTGGAGTTAAACAGTATCACTTACGCAGGACACACTTGAGAAAGTCAGCCCAGAGCGCTCCGCTTCGAGTGCCTGTTTCAAAACCATGTTTCTGCGACATTTCAGCCCAGATTCATGCGTCTCAATGTTTATAGTGCGAATAACAAAGATGATGTTCCGAGTGTGTGTGGGAACGACTATACGCTGCTGACTGACATTGGCTCGCGCTCTTTGAGTCATTCTTCTTTTATGAATCAGTTTGGGGTTTCGGAGCGACTGAGAGAGAAAGCAAGAATGTGAACGAGAAAAGGCGCCGCGGTGGAGGACAGGAAAGCCAGTTTGGGGAGGACGTTTCCTGTGAGGACACACACACTTCCATTAGTTGCGTTGGGCTCTTGGACGAGAGACAGAGAACAATAGAAGACGGCTGGTTCTCTGCGACTGAAAGAGAGAGTGGCACTAAACGATGGGAGGAAGTTATTGGTGGCTTGTTGGACTGCGTCTGGTTGATAAAGTCAGGATCTGACACACACACACACACACACGTCTCTGTCGCGGTGGTAACTGTCACACGTTCACACGCTGGTGACGAGGAGGTGTGACGAAACGGCCGTTGATGCAAGCACATTTGCATATCAATTGTTTTAAGCTCTTAATCACAGAGACACAAAAGAGGAAAAGAAACACAAACATTCAGGCCGATGAATGACAAAGACAGCAAAGATTCGGCAAGAACTATTGAAATGTCGTTAGCTTAACGCCGATGTTTTTGTGTGGTTGTCATTTCATCTCGCCACGTCACGGAACCCGTTTAAATGCGCTTTGAATCTGTGACCTCTGAAGGTTTTAATGTCATTATTTTGTGAAACGAGAAGATCAGGAAGAGCTTCTGATGGGGAGAATGGACCGCAAAGCTTCTCCCATCAGAGCGTGTTTGAAGCTTCTCTCTCTCTCTCTCTCTCTCTCTCTCTCTCTCTCTCTCTCTCTCTCTCTCTCTCTCTCTCTCTCTCTCTCTCTCTCCCTCTCCCTCTCCTCTCTCTCTCTCTCTCTCTCTCTCCTCTCTCTCTCTCTCTCTCTCTCTCTCTCTCTCTCTCCCTCTCCCTCTCCCTCTCTCTCTCTCTCTCTCTCTCTCTCTCTCTCTCTCTCTCCCTCTCCCTCTCTCTCTCTCTGCGGTCAGGTTCAGGTTTGACCGTGTGTCTCATTAGACTGACCACAGCTCAGGGAATGTGTCCAACTCCGAAAGTTGCTTCCGAGTCATTATCCTTACAAGTGCTGAATGATAACCATATTAATTTACTATGGATATATCAATGGTACATTTCAAGAATACCAGGATGTCGCCATGTTCTCTCTCCCTATGGAGGATCCCTATTCCACTCTACAGATAAAGCGTGGTGGAAATTAGGGTTCACGTACCAACCCCGAAGTGATCAAATAGAATAAAATTCTGTATCAAAATTTATAGGCAAGACCTAACCTAACCTTAGCTGGAAAATAACATTATTCAGGAACCGCTATACAACCAAACCAACCTCTGTTACCTTAAATTATATTAAGTTTATCTCTGTAAAGCTGCTTTGAAACAATCTACACTGTTAAAAGCGCTATATAAATGAGGTTGACTTGACATGTCACATGCCCAAAAACCCATGGTAAAACAACGACATGTCTTGTATGTCAGGGATTCCCTGGCCTTTTTTGTCAGTCGAACTGTGACCTTTGAAAATATACTTTAATTCCCCCTGAGATTTGAAGTTAAAATATGTTTATGCTTCTCTGTTGTCGGTTAATGGTCACTTGAAGGTAAACAAATACAAATATTTCAAGTGTTTAATTTAGCAAAGCTAATTTGATGAGAAGTCTTGTTGAATATAGCAATACAGGCTAATGCTAACGGTACCTTGTGGTGTTCTTTTTAAAACCCAAACTACACACATGAGTTTTAAAAAAAACACCTCACAAATGAACATTAGCATTAGCCTATACTTTAAGCTATATCTGTCTGACTACGTATCTTTGTTAGCATAAACCGGGTGCTAGCTAAACTGCTCCCAATCAGATCTATCATGTTCTTGAATGCCATTCATTGTGACTGACATACCGTCTCCTGCAGTTGTTTGATCATAGTAACTTAAGCAAACTGAACATATGGAGACAATATTCCAGGCTCGTCTTATTAAAGGGTTAGCGTGAAGAGTGTGTTTTTCCTGTCTGCTCGCACCGCAATTAGCACATTTACTGTACACCGTTCTCAAGGCTGCTGCTATTTCCTGACTAGCTCGTTGTGTTGGACTTGATGGCGTGTATCCTGCTAAACGCTGTATTCCCATTACTAACCACCGCTAGCTTTCCTGGCAAACACTTTAAACTAAGAATCACTTTATTTATTTTGCATGACAGAAAAGTATAAGGAATGGGAAATGAATGTCCGTTGGTTTCAAACTATTTTAGCCAAAATGAGGCCAATCTGTATTTGTGCGGGTCTTTGACGCCTGTGATTGACAGCTGTCACTCTGTTTCTCCGCAGATTCTCCAGGTTCTGTGCCTGCTTCCACTGAAACTGGGGGAACGGCGTATTCGGCCCCTATGGGGTTCTCAGGTGAGAGCTCATCCTTATCTGTGTCTTCTGTGCGGATGTGAGCTGAAAATGAGGAAGAGTTTCTGCTTATATTGTTTACTATGTGTGATAGTCAACATGAAGTATAAATCCACCATATTTACTTTCATAATGCACATTCCTGGTCATTCCTGAAGTCTAGTGGATGATGTTCTCTAACTAGCTATGTAGGATCAAATCCATCAGATCAGAAAAATATCACAGAACAGAAGTGAAATGCTACATGCAGGGTTATTTTAGAATTATTTATAGTATTTATGAATTTATTATTATTTTGAATTATTTATAGTAGGGTTTTTTTGTACTTATTTTATTTTCGTTTAAGTTTTTTAAGTTAAATATTTTAAAGTTATTTTTTTCCATCTAATATTTTTGTTTTATTTTATTTCAGCTTTATGTTAAGTGACAAAATGATTTTTAATAGTTTTAGTTTACAATAACAACACTGGTTTCTTGTAGACTTTAAAATGTAAACTCATTTATTTCAGTTATTTGCCAAAGCCAAATTTCTAGTTTTCATTTAAGTTTTTTTTTTTTTAAGTTTAAGTTTTACGTCTAATATATATTTTTAATTTTATTTCGGCTTTATTTCAATAAACAAAAGTTTTAGTTAAATAGAACAACACTGGTTTCATGTTGACTTTAAAATGTAAACAAGGGTACAGTTTGTGTTTGTGTGTGTGTGTGTGTGTGTGTGTGTGTGTGTGTGTGTGTGTGTGTGTGAGAGATCTGGTCTTCTTTAGTAGACCGAACCCGGTGTATTGTCACGTCCTGAGCTCTGAATACACACAAACGGCAGTGATTGTGTTTACGGGAGACCCTGAGAGAGCGAGAGGAGGATTAGTTTGGTCTAGGCCGGGTTCCTGAGTACAGATGTTTCTCATTACAGCGACTTTAAAGAGTTTTTATGATGGTGTTTAATTCAGCGCTGGGCGGAGTGAGTGTGTGTGTGTGTGTGTGTGTGAAGGGTCTTTAGATGGGTTTTCAGATAAGAAGAGCAAAATGATGGAAGCTTTACATAAACACATGTTAAAGTACAGCACTCAGAGCGGTGTGCGTGCCATGAATGTGTATGTGTGTGTGTGTGAGCTGCTCCCTTTCTCTGGCCTCCAGTGTGAAGGTGCCCCGGCATTTGTTTTATGCTTCTTGTTTGTGTGTGTGTGTGGGATGAAAGACCGAGCGCTTCTGTCCCGAGCAAACACCTCCTCCCGACTGCATTAGATTTCTGACTGTGAGTCTGACTTTCGTTCATCCTCTCGCTGAGGTGTGTTTTTCCTGCTGGAATGAGTGAATGGAGCTCAGAGAGGGAAGGAGGGATGAGGGGGGAGGAAGAAAAGTTTCAGGCAGCGGAAGAAAAGCCCGACACACAGGAAACACACTCCCAATGAAAGCGTCTCTCTGACCTTCTAATTCACTCGCTCTGCCCTTTTCATCTGCTGCTCCAGACATGAGACAGGTAGAGATCTGTGTGTGTGTGTGTGTGTGCGTACCTACTTAACTATATTGGGGACAAATTTGTACCCAGAAGTGACCAAAATCTCCAAAAAAAACCCTCCTCATTTGTAAATCTGGTATAAAAAATAAAGTAATTAAAGGTTTTTTAAAAATGTAAAAATGCAGAAAGTTTTCTGTGATGGAAAAGGGTTAGTGTAAGGGGAGAGAATATAGAGTTGTTTGTACAGTATAAAAACCATTATGTATATGAAATGTCCCCATTTAGATAGCTAAGTAAACGTGTGTGTGTGTTCAGGATTATTGGATGAGAGTCTGAGCATTGCTTGTCTGGGTTAGTCTGAAGTTATTAAGAGTTAACCTTAATATGACAACAACAGCAAATGAGTTAAGAGGGTGTTGGCATTAGTTAATGCATTATTTATGCATTAACTATATATTTTTATAGCATTTACTAATCTTTGTTAATGTTAATAAAAATATGTAAAATTACAGTTAATTAATGAAGACAACTACCGTTTGTTTGGCTTACATTTCTGTGTGCTGTTTATTTGTATGCTTTATTATTTCAATATTTGTTTATATTTAATTCATTGGCCAAGCCAAATCATTTTTAATATATTTTATTTTATATTTAACCAATTTTAAATGATTCCGATTTGCAACATAAATAGTAGTTTTGCATCTGTTTTAAAATCCACCAATCTGACATCTTTTTCTGTAAAATTATCCACATATTTTTGAGTAAATTTAGTATAAAAGCTGTATATATATATGCAAGGTGTAGATCTCTTTTACTAAAACCACTATTTAGCAACTATTTTCTCTTCACGCTGTCATATGAATGTTGTTTTGGGAACGGGTAAAGTTGAGAGCTCAACTGATTTCCTCAGATCGATTGAACCTCGTATTGACTCGTATATGAAACATCTTTGCTTCCGATCTGGACGAAAATGACCTTATTTTGTAAGTGTGTGTTGCTTTAAGGCGCTGTTCTTGAAACCGTTCTGCCACATCCACAATCAGGCCTTTATAAAGGTCCCGTGAATGACTGCAGGGCCCTCGGCAACCCTAATCCCCCCTTTAGGGGCCTTGTTACCGTGACAACCTCCCGCCTCATTCCAGGGTTGTTTGGGTTAGCCGAGGAGGAAAGGGCAGCACAGGAAATGACATCATTCCTCGGAGGAAAAAGCCTTGAGTCTCGAGTCGGGCCTCCCGGGCGCCTCCGCCAAGCGGAAAGAAAACATTTGGAGAAAATGACACAAAGCAGTTCCTTGAGCGTCCAGAGCTGCTCCGTTTGACGGCATGTTTTGAACTGTGAGCGCTTTGTTGTACCTTTCGCTCGTTACCGACCACTTCCTCAATCAAGCGGGACGTTTGGCTTAATTTGACATCGGCTCTTCACGCATTTTTCAGTGTGTGTCACTCACACACAAACACCCTCAGGATCCAGACACCTCAGGCACAAACATTTCCTTAAACCGCAATCTAATCACTTAACTAAACACACAGAGCGGCGGGATGCTTTCTCACGCACACACACACACACGATCCGTTCATTCAGAAACTTTCGGCTCCGGTCTGACTGGCATTGAACAATTGAAATGCACATTATAATTATTTACCGTCCAAACAGGAAAGCACATCAACACTGGTGACTCCTCTCAGCAGGCTCCACCAGTCCTGTGATAATATTTGAAAATGCTATTTTATATGATATAATACAGTCGTGGCTTTTTATTGGTGGAGAGGCTTACACCTCTGACCTTTGACCTCACAATCAACATGATTTCATAAACCGTTTCCTTTGCCCCGACACTCCCACAGCGAGCGTACAGTATACGACCTGTGCGTCATAAAATCTGAGAGGTCTGATCCACGTATTAGTGCACAATGGAGGACAACATGAAGTATTTCCTGTGCGTTGCAGGTTTTCCTGACTGTGTGTGTGTGTGTGTTATGTAATGGCTCTCCATCTAATTGCCAGTTTCCTTTATTGACTTCCAAACAAAGAAGCTGCCAAACATTTGTGTCCGTCTGTCTGTCCGTCTGCGTGTCTCTCGGTCGAGCGTGTGTGAGATTGTTGCTATAATACAGACGCCCGAGGAAAAAGATAATATTTATAGAGCTGTAACTGACACACACACATCAGAGAAGTTGCCTCTGGGTTTGTTTGTTTAGTTGGTATTTTGCATGACGAATCCTAAACGTCTGCCAGTTGTGTTTGATCATTTTCTAGGGCCTGACACGAACCCTGCTCAAGTACGTGAACGCTAACACTCGATTGAATGGTTCAAGTAGTCACCTCACCACTAGAGGCGCTATAGAGTAATAGCTCTTCTATAGTTATATAAATATTATATATCAATTGTACATTTACAGTACAATATTTTTATTAAGTTATAATAATAATCGTAATACCAAATTATTTGTTTCTTCAATGCTATTTTTTATTTTACAGTGAAATATTAATAAATAATAATATATGTATTTATTTAGTAATAATAATAATTGTTATAACATTAATATTTCTTTTTCTTAAATGCTCAATTGTTTTATTTTACAATAAAACATTACAATTGTTTATTTTGTTTAATATTTTTAGTAATAATATTTATTGTAAATATACTAATATATTAAGTAATAATATTTTTATTTTATAGTCATAGTCGTATAGGCGCAATTTGCAATTGCAAGAATAGTTTTTCTGGCAGTATGCCATTTTTTTTGCGTCTGTGTTCTTACACACACTCTTGTGTTTGTGGCGTCTGAAGAGTTGGCATAACCCATGTTGAATGTCACTGTGTGTTGTCGTCATCATTGGTTTAGCTTCAGAAGCGGCCCCTGACCTCTGACCTCTGACCTCACTCGACCCGCGTGCGCCGTCAGAGAAGAGCGCTGACTGCTCGTAAAACAGTGAACCTCAGCCAGACGAGAGCAGATCAATAAAAACACCGACTTCCCTCCAGTGTGTGTGTGTGGAGACAGACAGAAATAATCATTAACTTCTCCAGACTGCTGAGTGACTCGCGTCTGCGTGTGTGTGTGTGTGTGTGTGTGTGTGTGATTCCATTAGATGTCCAGACACCTCTGTGCTGCTCTTTTGTGTTCGTTTCTTGTACAAAGTGACTGTTTAAAAAGCTGAGTCTCCTTAAATGGAAAAACTTTGCCCCGACATATGCCGAAAACACCAGTGTGTGTGTGTGTGTGTGAGAGCGCTCAGACCAAAGGGAGCCAGTGTGGACAGAGGAAGGATGGTTTGTTACCTGAGGCAGTAAAGCTCTAAATGGAGATTTGACTTCAGCTCAACCACAAACAAAGACCCTGAGTGTGTGTGTGTGAAGAGTCTTTTTGTCTCCTCTAGGAGAGAGAGAAAGACAGAACAAAACTGCTTGGGGGATGGGAGAGAGAGAGACAGACAGACAGACAGAGAGAGAGAGACATAGACAGACAGAGAGAGAGAGAGAGAGACAGACAGACAGACAGACAGACAGAGAGGATTATGGGTCCCTATGAAATCCGTTTTATTTTTTCCCAAATTAAACAAACAAATTAAATGTTTTCTCTTTTAATTTGTCTGAAATCCATTTTAATGGTTTAATTTCATTATAGTCATTAAACAGCACGTCTAATCAACAGATTTATAGAACTTAATTTAATCAATCTTTTACAATGTAACACAATTAATTTACAATTAAACATTGCATTTTTATTTTGATCAAATAAAGTGCTGTACTTTACAGTATAAATTAATGAATAAATGAAAAAATCTCTTAATTATGATCATCCTTAAAATAATCATCAAAATCAAATAACGGTAATCTAAAATGAGATTTGAGTAGCAATAATTGTTATTATTGCCGCCTGCTACTTTGAGAAGTAAATTTTACTGTACAATAGTAATATATTTGTAATAATTTGTTCAATTTAAGGGACTTTTCTTTTGGTGGTTTGTCATGAAGATCTTTGAGCTTATGTTTTTGTGCAATAATTACTGACACTAGTCCATATCGTAATTTGAATTTGATTCATTTTACAGCCCTACTTTTGATTTATTTATCTAAAATTTGCCCAATTCCTTGATATTCAGAAACGTCCATTTTTATGACTGGATTCCACGATTCATTCGAAATCATAAGGCCCGTGTTGTTGAGAGCGATTGGTCTAATAGAGTTCAGGATGTCAACCGAACGCTCGAGGCTGCAGAAGACATGAGGTGTGTGTGAGTGTGTGTGTGTGTGTGTCATGTTGCACACTCTATTTCAGGATGCTCTCTGCGTATGGCTGTCACCATGTCATTCGGGGTGACACTGTGGTCATCCAACCGACACTGAGACGCCACACACACACACACACACACACACACACACACACACACACACACACACACAGCAGTAAATTCATAACCTATACACACACCTCCATTCTCTCACACACACACACACACACACACACACACACACACAGCAGTATATTCATAACCTATACACACACCTCCATTCTCACACACACACACACACACACACACAGCAGTAAATTCATAACCTATACACACACCTCCATTCTCACACACACACACACACACACACACACACACACACACACACACACACACACACACACACACACACACACATACACACACATACACACACATACACACACACACGTCCGTACCTGTGCAATTGTCTCTATTTGATTAAACACATCGTGTTGTCTGAACACACACACACACACACTCAGAGGTCTGTTCGATATATGATTTGCGTTCGTGTGTGTTACTCAGGTTTGCTTGCTGTTCATGATGTCGTCAAAGAGACTAGTCAACCCTCCAGACTAAAATAGCCTCAGTCTGACACATAGCAAGCATGTTATTGGTGTGATACTGCATAGTGGCGTCAGTAAGATTTTAAAAAATATTTCTGAAAGAGTCTTTTATCCTCACCAAGGCTTTTTTTTTTGTAAAAAATCCTATTTCAGTCATATTGTGAAATATTATTACAATTTAAAATAACTGTTTCCTATTCGAATATATATTGTAAAATGTAATTTATTATACTATAGTTTATGGATTTCAGTCATTTGGTATTACCACGTGACACCATCACTGCACCATGGTAATGCCACGGTATATTTAAAGCATATCCATGTTTCATGGTTCAGTAATGCTATGTTATTTTGATATATACCACGATACTGTTTGATTACTGTATTCATATACCATGCTACTAAACGGCACTGTAAGCTCTTCGAAGTGTATAATTGGTATTCCCTTGGTAACATATCCAAACATGCATGTTTGTAAGGGTTGTAATGAAGGCTCTACCTAGTCTAGTCATCGAGTTAGTCTGGGCTGGTGCGTAATTAACTCCACTGCTAAATTACGGCCTACTCACCCCATCTGAGATTAAAGAGAGACTGTAGACAGACAAAGAGTCCCGATGACTCGAGAACTGAGCTCTTTAACATGGTGTACTACTAACCAGATGTCAGGTCTGATTTCTCTCTTCGCTGGAAGCAAAAACATTGCACCAAGAATCAAAATGTGATGTTTAATGTTTAATATATGGGGAAGGAAACGGACCAATGAGATTTCCTGTAGGCGTGGCTAAGTTTTCATCGCATTATTACATCACATATTGGCTGGCGAGGGCGAGCGCGACTGCAGATTTATTGTCGCATTGACGTCAGAACATTGTTCGGGTTGGCGTTCGGGACAGACGAATGATAAGCAACACTGCTAATGTAAACAAGCGCTGGAGGCCAGTGGCGCTGCTCCGCGCGGGGCGGCAGATTCCTCACATTCCCACATCTGAAATTAAGGATGCAAGATATGTTTGGCAGAGCTCAGGACAGTTTTCCTGGATAGAAGGCATGCGATGTTGTGTGAATGTGTGTGTTTACCTTTTTGTACTAGTTCCCCGTGTAATCTAGTCATTCTGCTCTCTTCTTTCTTCCTCGACAACACTTTTACTCTGCTGGAAAGTCCGTTTCTGATGGGTTTTACTATTCTAAGTTGGTCATAATCGAGTCTAGATGGGTAATCAGTTGGCCTACCCACTACTGGTCTTCCAGTTTGACCACTTTAATCTAGTAACTTTGGGTTTTTTCACGAGGGATTCAATGATGGTTACTTGAGGAAGTTAAATTGGCGTAATTAATAACAGAACACTTTGATGACTTTTACTCTGTAACCAGTTTCCGATGGTTCTTTCTAGTCCAAATTGGTCATAATCTAGTTAAGATGGTGGTCTTGGTTTCAGCCTGGTAGACCAGCTTGGACCAGCAACTACCAGTTTGACCACTTTAATCTAGTAACTTCAATGATGGTTACTTGATGAAGTTAAATTGGCATAATTAATAACAGAACACTGTGATGACTTTTACTCTGTAGCCAGTTTCCGATGGTTCTTTCTAGTCCAAATTGGTCATAATCTAGTTAAGATGGTTGGCTTATCCACTGGTGGTCTTGGTTTCAGCCTGGTAAACCAGCTTGTAGTCCACTTTGGATCACCGTAATCTGGGTTGCCCTGGTTCTTCCAGCAGGGATTCAATGTTGTTGTTAATGAAGTTAAATTGGCATGATTAATAACAGAACACTGTGATGACTTTTACTCTGTAGCCAGTTTCCGATGGTTCTTTCTAGCCCAAATTGGTCATAATCTAGTTAAGATGGTTGGCTTATCCACTGGTGGTCTTGGTTTCAGCCTGGTAGACCAGCTTGTAGTCCACTTTGGACCACCGTAATCTGGGTTGCCCTGGTTCTTCCAGCAGGGATTCAATGTTGTTGTTAATGAAGTTAAATTGGCATGATTAATAACCGTGTCCTTCTTTGTCTCTCCACAGATTCCCTGGCTCTTCAGGAGCGTGGAGAACAGCCTCACTGGTGTGTGGTGGCGTACTGGGAGGAAAAGACCCGCGTCGGGCGCCTCTACTCCGTCCAGGAGCCATCTCTGGACATCTTCTACGACCTACCTCAGGGCACAGGCTTTTGCTTGGGCCAGCTCGCCTCCGAAAACAAGAGTCAACTGGTGCAAATGGTTCGGGCCAAGATCGGCTACGGCATCCAGCTCAGCCGCGAACCCGACGGCGTGTGGGTGTATAACCGGAGTTGCTACCCCATATTCATCAAGTCAGCCACACTGGACAACCCCGACTCGCGGACGCTGCTGGTGCATAAAGTATTCCCCGGGTTTTCCATCAAGGCTTTCGACTTTGAGAAGGCAGGGAGCCTGCAACGGCCCAACGACCACGAGTTTAGCCAGCAGCCGAGGACGGGTTTCACCGTCCAGATCAGTTTCGTGAAGGGCTGGGGACAGTGTTACACCAGACAGTTCATCAGCAGCTGCCCCTGCTGGCTGGAGGTCATATTTAATAACCGATAACAGCAGGCCCCGCCCCCTTGCCACGCCCCCATTCCTTCATCGCTATGGAGATGGACTAGCCCTTACCTTTTATGGACTATGTTGTTTTGTTTCTGCGAGAAGCGGACGATGTTTTATGAGAGAAATGGAAAACGAAAACTCACATTGACTTTAATAAATGACTAAGATTTAATTAAGTGAAATAAAATCTAAAATGTATTTTATGTTAAATATAAATATATTATTACCTGTAAATACGAAGTTTTATATGCATTGTTATTTATGTTTTGTGCAATGTGTTGATGAGATGAAAAAGAGATGCACTTTGCTTAATATAAATGCAAACAAAGAAATGCCAAAATAAAACAAAAAATACCGAATATATCTCTGAATTTGTGTGTGTTTTGCTAACATGAAGGTTGTTTTCTTGCCCTGAAAAATGCTAAAACCCTAATTCACCCACAAATTAAGACACTTTTGCAGTCATTATAGGCCTTTGCGTAAAACAAATTCTATACTGTTTATTTAGATTTTCTTATGCTCGGCTCTAAAAGTTGCATTTTTTTAATATTTAAAATATAATATTTATATTTTTTATATTTAAAAGTGCTGAAAATTCTACTTAAAAACAGTACTCGTGATAAACAGTAAAAATCATTGAAATACATTATCTTATTTAGACAATCTCTGAAATGACCCACATTGCACTTTAATTTCAGAATCACATTTTATTTCCATCTGTGCCAAGTTTCAATATTTGATGATGTGAACGAGTTTCTGTGAGAGCAAATTCCCTCAGTGTAAGTGGAACGGCCCCGTGTGCCAGGAACAGCAGGTCTCTGGGGGAGGGGGCCGTCTACGGGCCGTCTAGACGAGTGAGCGCCACACCTCC
>JARWKJ010000014.1:36053120-36065620 GCA_029959095.1 Rhinichthys osculus
TTGCCTATGAAGGACTCGGGACGTTTGTGCCAGGTGTGCTGAGATGCAAAGGTAGTGACTGATTACATGTAATCTAGATTACGAAAAATTAAGTAGGCCTACTAGTAATTAGATTTACATTTTAAAATACTTTTACATTTTAAAATACTTATAATCAGACTAGTTACTTTTCTATTGATTACATGATTACATCTCATTCTCACAATGGCAGTAAATTATTCAATTTATTGATTCTTTGTTATATTCAAAAAGGTCCTTTCTATAAAAGTTTCACTTTTAACAAGTGTTTTCTCAATGCATATCTAATCAGCTCATGATGAACACATTAATTAGGATATTATTTGAATGATTAATCAGTGAATCATTTGCATTACTGTCTTTGGAAGGCTTTTGTCTTTCAAACAAACTAAAATGTATAAATTCTCTCATTTCATATGCAATGCAGGGATTCTCCAAGTTTTTAATTGTCAGCGGAACCTCTTTGCCCTAATATTTTTACTTGAAGTAAGCCCTTAGATTTTAAATAATAAATTAGGTCAATATTAATAAAATTAAGTCAATACTAATAATGAAAAATAATAATATAATTAAGTTCACTGTTCTCTAATGTCGGTTAATGGTCACATGACATCCAGGTAAACAAATATATTTTAATCTTTTTTTTTTCAGTTAATGTTTTTATTAAAAAGTTATTATTATTTTTTTTTTTTTATGATTTAATTACTTAATAGCTTTTCATTAAACTCATGAACCCCAGTCTGGGAAACCCTGATGTAATGTATAGCCTAATATTTATTGTACTTCATGGTGTTGATAAAAAAAGTGGGATATATTTTCTTTCACTTTATATTTTATATCAATATGGTACAAGATTATCCTATTCAAATCAATGTGATAAATGAGTAAAAAGTAATATAAAAGTAGTCAGAATACATTATTATAGTTAGTAATGTAATTACTAACTTTAGGTAATGTAATATGGAATTAGATCATGTTAAACTAAATATAATGGTATTTTTAATTTTATTTCAGCTCATTTGAAAAAATCTTTTGTATAATTTTAGTTAACTACAATAACCCTGGTTTGAGCTTCATCCAAGGCGAATTAAAATTCCTCACAAAAAGTTGTCATACTCCTGTTTTTTTTTAATAACAGTAATACAGTAGATCCGGTAAACATGTCACTGTAATGTTTTGTTGCATTCAGTGGTCTTTTACAATACACATCTAAATGAGGTCACATGACAGACTTCTGTTGTTTTTAGATGAAGCTAATTATAATTATGATCGACTAACCCAAACCCTACCCTAAACCAAACCCTTATGAATCATTTTCTTACCTTTGAGGTCGTCCATGAAGGAAGGTTTGTCAGACGAGGCTCCTTCCTGAGAAAATGCTGTCTCCAACATATAATAGCTCATAAACAGTCACACATTTAGATAAAATGTGGTTACAGTAACACACAATGAACAGGAAGTAAACAAAAATTAAATAATTAAAATACACCCCAAAAGTAAAAACACAAGACTTGAACATCAGATTTATTGCCATGAGACTAGATTGATAGATTGTATATAAACCACACAAACAAGGTTAGTTAGAGATTCTATGAACTTGTAAAGAAGCATTTCTTATTATCAGTCACAGTGTTGAAAATAGTTGTGCTGCTTACTGACCACAAACTTTTAGTTTAGTAAAGGTTGTCACCTCAAATCCCCAATCTTAAAGTTTTTTGGGCTTTTAGTATGAATGTCAGCCTTAAGAGTTATCTATAAGCATGCTCCAACAATGACAAAAACGTGCATTTAGAAGATATAAGCATTCAAAACTTACAGTATCTTACTTTGCCAACATGGATCAGTGATTTTGATGACATCACTCTGCACTTTAGCGTCTCATTAGATTTTCTGTCCAATCGTATGCTCTCTAGAATCTGAAGCTCCGCCCCCTACATAATAAATATACGCTGAAGCTGCGGCTTAAATCGGTCACTTGTTCACACATTAACTATGTTCTACATGGTGAATGGCACATAGTACTCTATACAGGGGATAGGGAACGATTCAGACAGTGTAAATATGCTTTCCATTGGAGCGAATGAAGTCTGGTTTCACGTTAGTGTCACGTGAACCGCCGCAGCTCCGGTTCAGAGACACGATACGGATCATATGTTCGACTCGCCGTAGAACAGAAAAAGTATCGGACACGTTTGATTTCTGCACAGAATGCGGTATTTTGAAGCAATATGGAGGAGATTAGGAGGAGAAACGGTTAGAGACTGAGGAAACTGCTCAACAGCTTTGGCCGAGCTCAGAGAATGTCTAATTGAAGAGAATTGGCACTGTCTGGTTACTTCCGGTTACTGGACTGGCTGCAGTAACACGTCTCTTTCCATGTGGGGGCGCTCGCAGGCGAGTGCAGAATGAATGGGAGTCTATGGGGTTTCACCCCCAGAAATCCACTTTTCTCAGAATGTAATTTTTTGTCAAGTAATTTGAAAGTTGCATTCAAAAGGGAGGGCTAAGATAATACACTCAGCTGAAAATTGCATTTTTAAGATCACTTATCTGTTCTAAAAATCCATTCAAAAATGTGATGACGTCACATAATAGCAGAATGCTAGCGGCCAACAACGGCCTAACCTGTAAGAAATCGAAAGGACATAAGTACTCGTTCATTCGACTTTTGGCCTATAATCTATATTGAACTTGCGGAATCAACAATAAATTATATGTTGATTCAACGACAAGCAGGAGAAAGAGATACATTTAGCCGTTTAGCTCCATAGACTCCCATTCATTCTGCACTCGCCCGCGATCACCTCCAGTGGAATTCTAATTGAACTGCAACCAAGATGATACACAATGGGGCTAATAGGAAGTGCCAAGGCTCTCCGTTAGACGGGCTCTGCCGAGCTGTGATATAAACTAAATGCGATTGGCTATTTTTAAAAGGGGAGGAGCTGTTCGATATGTCCGGCCCTGACTTTCTGTTTCAGTCGAAATTACGTCAACACACTGAATAATGCTGCGCTTTTCAAGGCACTTCAGTGGGCCTTTAACAAGCATCAGAAGCTATGTTTCCATCCACACGTTTTTATCCGCATTAAGTGCTATCGAATGAAAAATGTCTTATGGAAACAGTAAAATTCGATTGAATTTCATGAATATCGACTCAAATGAAATGTGATCGGTCTCATCGCATATCTTGATCGATATACGGCTTATGCGATAAACGCGGATGGAAACGTTATTGTGGCGCGATCCATTTTGCCTAGCAAAACTTTGTTCGCTTGAATGTTGTGCAATTCGGTGAGAAAATGAATGGAAACACCTTAACATGTCTCAAATCAATTCGATATACCAATTTGATCGCAAAACAGGATGTGACGTCATTACGCACAGGTTTTCATCCGCTTTAAAGCCGTTTGATGGAAACACACTTTCACCAGCTTTATTCGCATGAGGTTTTTTTACCGAACTTCAGATGATTCGATTGACAAGTGGATGGAAACTTGGCTACTGAGTGAAATGTGATGATCCTCAAAACATTTAGTTACTCACGAACTCTCAGATAGTCAAATCTAAATCATCAGATAAACATGTCTATAAAATGACTCAGTATGCAACATTCTCAATATGAAAACAGGAGCCCACAGGAAGTGAACAAACCCCTGAGCTCACAGGACTTATAAACGCTCTGTGCGCATGTGAATCTACTGCAGCAATGAGACGGAGCCCAGAGAGAGAGAGACAGAGAGAGAGAGAGAGAGAGAGAGAGAGAGAGAGAGAGAGAGACAGAGAGAGAGAGACAGAGAGAGAGAGAGAGAGACAGAGAGAGAGAGAGAGAGACAGAGACAGAGAGAGAGAGAGAGTGAGAGAGAGACAGAGAAACAGAGACAGAGAGAGAGAGACAGAGAGAGAGAGAGAGAGAGAGAGAGAGAGCAAAAGAGAGAGAGAGAGAGAGAGAGAGAGAGAGAGAGAGAGAGAGAGTTGTGTTCTCTGGCTGTTGTTGGGGAAAAGCTGAGTTGTGTGAATTCTTATGTGGATTGCCATAAATTACAGTGAGGAAGCACACAAACACACACATGCACAGACGAACACCACCTATTGTGTATCTCGTTCTCTCTCACACGCCCAAACCAAGAAAATAACCTCCAACTCACAAACTTCTATCTCCATAGAAACAGACGGCTGCAGTCGCTGCTTGATCCGAAGAAACTATCTTTCTTTTTTTCCTAGTACAACTATACTTTTATGTCCTTGATATTATATTGTTTATTCAAGATGGTGGAAAAAACAACTTCATGTGACGTAACCTGTCCGTTTAAATGTTCACACTCTAATGAGTCTTTACCAGTCATTTTAGCTTTATTGTTTTCAATTAACTACCAGTATCAACAAACAGGGGCTGCGTCCAAAATCACATACTTTCTTACTTATTTTGAATAAGTAATTACTTCACGACCGCTAAAAAAAATATGTTATATATAGTATGAGTGTGTATAGTGTGAATGTAATCCGGACGTCCGCCATGTTGTCATTATCATGTGACCTACCAGCGTCAGTTGCCATTCATAAATGGGACGCTTCACTGCCATTCATAAATCCTGTCCCGTGGCCTCATGGGACAGTAAAGTGTCCATCATATGACAACTTCAGAATCTCGCAGGAAGTAGTAGATCATCCGGGTACTTTTTGTTTTTGCCTTCTCTTTTACGAGTACTGTGAATTCAGACATACTTTTTTTGTCACATACTCTTTTTCGCCAACTATATAGTAGGGAAGTATGCGATTTCGGATGCAGCCAATATCCCTGAAGTTCTCAAGGCAAATTGGATAATCCACCAACTAGCCCTGCAACCAGAAAACAAACAAATAAATGCAGTGGTTCAATAAACCGTAATAAATGTATAAGCTCTGTGCCAAAACACACTGACCTGCCTTCAAGGGAACATACTAACTGAAACAAAGTCTCATAATAAGAGACAAATCTGAAACACTTTACATGGGCATCAATTAGGGATGCATAATATTGGATTTTGGCCGATTTTCGATATGCCGATATTTTCAAACTAATTTTGCCCGATGCCGATACCGATATATTTGTATTTTTTTTAAGAACTGCACGCGACGCGTCTAATATACACGCATTTGACAAGCAGATTTTCTCTGTTTGCTTTCACTTTAGACATAACCAACTTTGTTTATGTAAACCTTGTGTGTATTTGACAGCATCAGCGCAATAAGACTCGAAAGATTAGTCCAGTATGCAGGCGCTGTGACAGGCTTTAGTTCCTGTGAGCGTCGGGTGTACGCGCTCAGAAAAGCGGATGTTAGAACAGCGCATCAGCACGTGAATGACATGTTTAACTAGCAAGACTTTGACGCACATGCAAATAATGAACTTTTGTGAATTGCAGTGTCCCGTGAGTGTAACTCTACCTCTGCGTTTACATGTGATGTGAATGTACGTCGCGTTGTGCAGTATGTTGAGATGAAGGCGCCAGAATTGAACTGATAGAATGCACGATACTATGATTTTTCTTCAATGCAGATCGTGGAGACATTTTAATCGTCCACGATCAAAAACCGCGTGAGACGCACACCCCTAGTTGGAAGTTTAAGTTGCTGGCGCTCATGCTTCGTTCACGGTCGTCACGTGCGCATAGGAAACACGCCACCCTATCGGCAAGACTCATCGGCAGAAATATTCATATCGGCCGATGCCGATGATGGTCATTTTAAGTTTTTATCGGCCGATACCGATGTTGTCCCGATATCATCGTGCATTCCTAGCATCAATGCTAAGTCTATTGATCTCTGGATACATTTGAAAACAGCGTTTTCGTTTTAAAATAGAAGCATTTTCAAGAGTTTTCCTAAAGTTTCTAATCCACACTGAATCGTCGGGAAACGCTGAATTCCCGTTACTGCGCATGCGTAAAACCCTATGAACACTCACAGACATAATAAAGTTCTCATGTTGTTGTTCTTCTGACAGGATCCTTTTAGCCAATAAAATAAAACCACAGCATTCACTGATGGGTCCAGGTCGCACTCACTCACCATGTTTGGTCTAAAACGCAAAGCTCTCATGTTTTGCTGCTGGACAGGAATTGCGAATAAATTTTGCAGGACTGTGATATGAAGAATGTACAAAGTAACATCTTTAGCAACAGTGTGAAAGTGAATAGAATATAACAAGCACAATAGCGGTATAAATATATACATATCTATTTCAGTTCAATATGCATCACATGACTAAACATGCGTCATCGTTTTCAAATGCCGCTTTCACAGTCCACTCTATAGCGCAAAAACTGCGTTTTCAATTTATCCACTTTTATCAAAAAGCTACATTTTCGCTGGACAAAAACACAATCTCAGTGTGGAGGACAGAAGGCCAAAATGGAGAGAAAAGGGCGCGGTTTCAAATGAAAACGGTACGTTATGTGGACAAGGCCAGTCACAGAAACATGCTAACATTATGCTAACTTGAATCTTCTGTGTGCTAGTCAAGGTTCTTAAGCTAATGACCATGCAACAGCAAATATTAGTTGAAATAATCAATTTGAACAATTTTTATCAGTGATTTCCAGTTATGTATGTTTGTGAATGAATGAATGAATTAATAGATGTTTAACTATCCAATGCTAAAATTCTAGGCACTATATGCATTTACACTGCAGGTCTTGATGCCCAATTCCGATTTGCTGACTATATCCGATTTTTTTGACGATCCGATTACATCATCTTTTAAAAGTGACCCGTAGACGTTCTGACCCAGAAATAAGTAAGTAAAACAGCGCGATATGCATTGGATGCAGACAAAATGATTATCCAGTGTTTTTCTTTCCGTACTATTTTCAAAGGTCAGCAAAACATTGCTCTCCTAAGGTGGAGAAAAAAAGTGGAGAGCCCTTGTTGCAGCCTGGGCGAATTTAGCGATAATCGCTGCTACATCGGTTCAGAGGGACGTTTGAAGCCCCGTTCACACTACAAGGGACAAAGCGACACGATACCACTCATTTCAAATGGGGAGCGGCCGATTTCCGGCGGCACGAGCAACAACGACCGTTGGCGACTGGATGGGTCGTTTACTGGCGACGCGACAAAGTTGAGATCTGTTTAACTTTATGCAAATGAAGAGCGACTTTCGGAAGCGACAACCAATAGGAGTGGAGCGGCAAGAAAACTGATTCGCTGTCATTAGATGTCATTCATAAAGGCAACCAGTAGTGGGAACGCGACAAAGTCGCTTGTAGTGTGAACTGGGGGTGCTTCTCAATATCCCTCCTCGTCTCCTCGCTCCTCCGTCCTCCATCCTATGACCCGGAAACCGATCGAGCTCAGCCATCTTGAAGGACATCTCAATTCTCTAATTGCACCGCGAGGAGGCGAGGATCGAGGAGTGAGGAGGCTTCCAGAGGAGCTATGAGCGAGGATGCACAGTTGCATGCTTTGCGGAAGTGTTTTATCGACTAAACGTGACGCAGGTATCAATTCTCCTCCCCCTTCACGTTGGTCACAATCATTTTAATTTATACTTTACCTTTGCAGTTTATATAAACCACACATCTCACATATTTCAACAGGGTATCTTGCTTCATTATTATTTATTACTAATTTCTTAAATAACCAAAATTCTACAACATAAGGGCAGATCCTTTGAGCGCTGCTGATGACGCTGTGAAGTGACGCTCGAGTGATCAAGTATTCCAAAGTATAAAAAAACTTTCATTCGATTCCTCCGTCCTCATTTTCTTTCCTTGCAGCCTTCCCTCGCGTCCTGCAGGGGGTGGAGCTGAGACGCGAGGAAAGGAAACGAGGATGCACAAATAAGAAATGAGAAGCACCCAGGGCTTGATGCGGCAAAAAGACATACAACCTCCGTATTACTCCACTGTGCTGCGCTTTCGTCCTCCATCGCGCCATTATTAAGTCATGTGATCGTTGGTGTCCACCGGAGTTGATGTCCCTTTTTAATGAGGTAGGCTACTACAACTCGCATTTACTGGGGAATATCCGATTTGTCTGCTTACATGGCAGACGCAAATCCACGTATCCGATTCATACCAGATTTATTTCCACGTGAGTGAGGCCTGAAACCGATCTGAGAATATCGGAATCCATGTGCTTTTTTCCTGCGTTCGCCCGTCATATCCGATCTGTGCCACATGAGAGGAAAAAATTTGGGTTTTGGGTCACTTGAACCATGCAGTGTAAATTTACATTTACATTTAGTCATTTAGCAGACGCTTTTATCCAAAGCGACTTACATCTGAGGACTAAATGGGGTCAAAGTGATACAATAGCCTACTTTGAATTGCACTTAAGCTAATTTAAATATAAATATGAATTTTAGAATTGTGATTTGTGTATGTAGTAACAGAACAATGCACAACATTTAGTAAAGTTTTTTTTCTGTCAATCTTGAATTTTTTGTAGGTACAGAACATAAACACACAGTAAATCAGAGAGTGTGTAAGAATGAAAATTCATTACAAACTAAATTTTGAATTGAAACCAATGCATTTCTATGGACATATTCAGACAAGGGATGAAAATTCACAACCACCAAGGACAGTAGTTCATTTTCTTGTTTGTTCAGAGGAAAATAACCTGAATTGGCCTTTCGTTTGCATTAATTTTTTTAGCTTTATTATTTATGTGGATGGACCTTTAATGCAGTTAGTTGTTAACTAAAGTTATTTATTTATTTATTTATTGGTAATTGAAATAACGCTGAAATTAAATAAGATAAAATATAAATATTAGATGAAAAACATATAAAATTAAAAAACATAAAATTAAACAAAAATAAATAACTTAAAGCTATAAAGAAATAGTAAGTAAAAATAACAAAAAAAGGTTGCACAAAATGTTAAAAAAATTATACTAAAATAACACTAAATAAACAACACTGCCTAAATGTGAAGTAATTTCTACAGCATAGAATTGAAAAAGTAATGATTGTTTTCACAGAGGTTTCCCCACACACTCCCCTTGGTCGGTCATACACAGAGTCGCACCCCATTAGTTGAGTGTTTGCATTCTCAAACACAGATCTATATTTTGGCCACAGACTCACTGTGTAACTCTTTTCAGTGGAATATGACTCATTCACACTATTTGCATTTGGCAGAAACTTTTCAAGTTTACATTATTATCAGATCTTGCTTTCCCTAGAAATCGAGCTCATGACCTTGGCATTGCTAGTGTTATGATCTACTGGCTGAGCTACAGGAATGCATATTATTGCTTCTGCATATTCATAAAAAATAGCAAGTAAGATGAGCTCATTCAGCTGTACGTGTGTGTGTGTCTGTATTGGTGACAGCAGGCTGGGTTTGGTTGTCCATCAGTGGGGGTGGGGGACTGCTGTCTCCCCCACCTGCGGAGCTCCTGACTGGGCAGCACTGTCTGCTAACGCCCCATAAATCAGCTCTCCACCGCACTGGAGGGAAGTTTGCATTAAGGAACTGCCTTTAATCCAGACGCCTATTATCTAATTAAAGTGTCTGAAAGAGGAACTACAGGGAGTCCTCGACACCCCCATTACTACACACACACACACACACACACACACAGGGCAAAAGCAGAAACACATGTGCCACAAACAAGCACACATACAGAAACATAAAGCATGTCATCTGGCCGTGTACATAGCTGGATCACTATACAACCTTATTTATGGGTCTTTGGAAAAACAAACACACACAGCAAACACTGGGACACACACACAATTCCTGATGTCAGGGCATTAAACTTCCATGCATAAACACATGTATGATTATGCACGTATGACAAACATGCATGTATAAAACCTGTCGTGAACATGTCCAAGTCATATTTCAAAATAATTTTTGCTTTCGGGGATAATAACATTTTGGCATTGTACCAGAAACATTGTTAGTAATTATGCATATAGGTTATATACATACACATTTAAATCAGAACAAACTGTATATACAGTATAAATTTATTTATTTTTTTGAAATTATATATATATATATTTATATATCTATAAAAAAAATACTTTTAATGTTTTATTTTTTATATCTTAAAAAATATATCACTATGTATTTTTCTGGTGCATAGGCCTACATATATATATTTTAATGTTTTATTTATTTACATTTTTATAAATATATTATTTCCTTTTTACTTTGGATTCTGGATGAAATGAAAAATAACCCAGACATTTTGTTCAGTTTTTCATTACGGTGTGTATGTGTAGTTACTCATGATAGATTTCTAAAATTCAACAATCAGAGTTCAGCATTGAACTTTCACTGTTACCATAGCAGCATACAACCAGCAAACAATAAATGCGAACCTTCCTAATTGGCCAAAAGCTTTGTTATTTATTTTTAATTCTTCTATTACATAAGCGTTCTTTAGAGGACATCCACTATACAGCCGCTAAGAGTCTGGCACTCTTGCATCTCTGTGATCGTCTCAGGATTGTTCTTCACCTGTTATATCATTTAGCAGGTGAAATTCTGATCACTTGGCACCAAGGTTTGATCAATAGTAATAGTTTTACCATATGCATCAAGCACGACAAATATATGTTCAAGAATGCATTGTGGAAAAATGTCTTATTTATGTACAAACATTTTTGTAAATATGCACTGCAATTTACAAGTACACTGTGGCATCTTGGCAAAAAATGAAAATGAGCTTCTTTAGTGTGTGTGTGTGTGTGTGTGTGTGTGTGTGTGTGTGTGTGTTTTTCATGATTGATGTTCTGGTTCCAGGGTTGAATGCATCTCTATACTGCACATCAACACATCACTGCGGTAAAGGACAGGCGGGATTATGGGATGTAATGGGAACACACACACGCACAATATTGATGTCATACTGTCACATTGATTGATGACAGCAACCATCAACAGAAACAGTCACACCTATGGACACACAAACGGCATCCAAGTGTCTAATCATGAGACGAAGGGCTCCAGATTCACAGCCAAATAATCCCGAATCTCATGGATATGAATGACAGCTTGACGGGGATTCAAAGAGGGACTGTAAGACTGTAAGAAACCACCGAGCAACACCCTAACTGTACTCTAGAACCTATAGCATCCTCCTAGCAACCATCTAAAACATCCTACCAACCATTAAAAACACCCTAGCAACCACCTAAAAACCATGCATAACACCCCAGAAACCACCCAGAACACCCTAGCAACCACCTAAAACCATTCATAACACCATAAATCACCTAGCAACCACCCATAACACCCTAGAAACCACATTGAACACCCTAGCAACCACCCAGAACACCCTAGCAATCATTCCGAGCACCCTAAAAACAACCAAGCAACTACCTAGAACACCCTAGCAACCATTCAGAACACCCTAGTAGCCATTCAGAACACCCAAGAAATCACATAGCAACCACCTAGAACACCCTAGCAACCATTCAGAACACCCTAAAAACAACCAAGCAACTATCCAGACCACCCTAGCAACCACCCAGAACACCCTAGCAATCACTCAGAGCACCCTAAAAACAACCAAGCAACTACCCAGAACACCCTAACAGCCATTCAGAACACTATAGCAACCACCTAGGACACCCCGGCAACCATTCAGAACACACTAGAAACCACCCAGCAACCACCTAGAGCAGAAATTTAGAACACCCTAAAAACAACCTAGCAACCATCTAGAACACCCTAGCAACCATTCAGAACAAACTAGAAACCACCCAGCAACCACCTAGAGCAGAAATTTAGAACACCCTAAAAACAACCTAGCAACCACCTAGAACACCCTAGCAACCATTCAGAACACCCAAGCAGCCATTCAGAACACCCAGGAAATCACATAGCAACCACCTAGAACACCCTAGCAACCATTCCAAACACTCTAGAAACCACATAGAACACCCTAGAAACCAATCAGAACACCCTAAAAACCACCTAGCAACCACCTTGAACACCCTACCAACCATTCAGAATACACTAGAAACCACCCAGCAACCACCTAGAGGAGAAATTCAGAACACACTAAAAACAACCTAGAACACCCTAGCAAACACTCACCACACACACTTCAGAAAATGATTTAGTTTTTGGTTTTACAGTAGTTACATTAACTCTCATAACTTTAGTTTTAGCAGAAACTATTACTCTAATCATGATGTTTTTATAGAAGACATACGCAAAGACTCATTCTAAGAACAGATGAAAGTAAATTAAGATTCTTAAACTCATAATAAGAGATCATACCAGATAAAGACAGAATGTAGTCAAAGCAGAAGAGCTGATGTGAAACAGTAAAATACACCATCTATAAATACTGAGAAATACTCCAATCGCAGAGCTGTGGGTCTTCAGCGCTTCCAATCGCCACAATTAGTGACCAATAAAACCACAATGAGATGTAGTTGCCAAGCAACCACACGTCTTGAAATAGAGATGATATACAAGTGTTATTTTTGACAATAGAGGTGATCAAGTGTAACCCGAGAACTGATG
>JARWKJ010000014.1:36068120-36098120 GCA_029959095.1 Rhinichthys osculus
TAATGACATTTCAACCTGTCTTAAAGGGATACTCCACTTTTTTTGGAAATAGGCTCATTTTACAACTCCCCCAGAGTTAAACTGTTGAGTTTTACCGTTTTTGAATCCATTCAGCCGATCTCCGGTTCTGGCGGTACCACTTTTAGCATAGCTTAGCATACATCATTGAAGTGGACAAGACCATTAGCATTTCAAAAAAAAAAATGACCAAAGAGTTTCGATATTTTTCCTATTTAAAACTTGACTCTTCTGTAGTTACATCGTGCACTAAGACTGACGGAAAATGTAAAGTTGCAATTTTCTAGGCTGATTTGGCTAGGAACTATACTCTCATTCCTGCGTAATAATCAAGAAACTTCACTGCCGTACCATGAGAGCAGCAGGCGTAATGATATGACTCAGTTGATATGACGCAGCGCCTGAAAATAGTTCCGTTGTGTTGACGGAAGGTGGCCTATTTTCAGGCGCTGCGTCATATCATTACGCCTGCTGCACTCATGGTACGGCAGTGAAGTTTCTTGATTATTATTATTTTTTTTTTTTGAAATGCTAATGGTCTTGTCCACTTCAATGATGTATGCTAAGCTATGCTAATAGTGGTACCGCCAGAACCGGAGATCGGCTGAATGGATTCAAAAACGGTAAAACTCAACAGTTTAACTCTGGGGGAGTTGTAAAATGAGCCTATTTCCAAAAAAAGTGGAATATCCCTTTAAAAGAGAAACTTCTCTATTATTTCTATTTTTGTTATCATTTTATATGCATATGTATGAACATGTATTTTCGCTGTACGTGCTGTTATGAGATACCAGTACCACTGTTGTTGTTGTTGTAAAAAAAATAAAAAATAAAAGATTGAAACAAAGTGAAGGTTCTTTATCAGCATCGAGAACCTTTAACATCCATGGAATCTTTCAGAAGCACAAAAGGTTCTTTAGAGTTTTTCCAATGCTTTTCAGTTTACTGAAAAGTTCCTTGAGGAACCAAAAATGGTTCTTCCGTGGCATCACTTCCTTTTGAAACCTTTATTATTAAGTGTGACGCTCTTCTGTGGAACAATAGAGATGTTTAGCAGAACACTCAAAAGTAAAAGAGACGCTGTCAAGCTCTAAACAACACACACCATCACAGAAGCCCAATGTGGACACAAGTGTTTTCAACCGATACAACAGTCCGATGTGTTGAACAGTACGATTTTAAGATTTGTTTTTGAAAGAACGAAAGATAGTTTTATTCAGCAAGGATGCATTAAATTGTTCAAAACAGTAAGACATTTATAACATTACACAAGATTTATGTCAAATAAATGCTCTTCTTTTGAACTTTATATTGAACACACGAATATATTACATTTTAAAATATATTCAAATAAAATATTATTAATATTTGACAGTATTATTGTTTTACTGTTTTTTTTTTATCAAATAAATGCAGCCTTGGAGAGCAGAAGAGACTTTCAAAAACTATATATAAAAAAAAAACATTGTTCGCAACAAATAATCTTTAAAATGCCTACACACACACACACACACTTGATAGCCTCTAGATTAAAAACATACATCACTGAGATGTTGTGATATGATCATCTGGTCCTCGGCGCGCCTGACAATAACTGAAATGCAATATTATACAGCAGAGCTGCAGCATTCATCATGAATATTGCACGCTGCTCTATAGGTTTCTGTGGGCTTGATTGCAGATGACTGATTAAAACAATAAAAACAGCCGCTTCAGAGGTGTCGGAGACACGAGAGACAGTCTCAAACACGCAAGACATGCTGAAAGAGGCTAGATCGGTGTGTTGAATGTGAAGTGGCTCCTGCTGCACGGCTGTTTGGACTCTTGATCACATTACCGTGTTCTGTTGCTCTTGATGAATATTAATCTGCAGAGATAAGCTTTAGTTATCTGATGCTGTGTGTGATGGGCGACCATCTGCAGCTCTTGAGGGGATTTCCTATTGTGCACCAATAAAGGTCTGTCACTTGAGCTGAAGGAAAGATTGATGTGTGTGTGTGTGTGTGTGTGTGTGTGTGTGTGTGTGTGTGTTTGCTGACGTCTGATGATCAGCTGTCTGAGAAACGAAGAGAAAAAACTTGCTCACTGCAAATTTGATGCAACTAAATGGCAAAAATATTAAATATTTATGTCAAATTGTCTTGTTTTCTAAGTGAATTGTTCACAAATAAATGACCTTCATACACTATTTGGCTAAACAACCAAATTAATACATAATGGCTAAATCATTTTCACACTAAAAATGTTTAGTGTTCTCTGCAAAAATTTGGATACCTTATGAATTGTTCAGGATAATTTTTTTTAAAGTAGGTTAAAAAAATTAATAATAAATACACAAACAAATGACACAAACTAAAATATTTTTTTTTATACCTGAATCAAATGTTCTGCATTTGAAGAATAAAAAAAACCCTATGTCTCAGTGTAATGTAGAGATGCGTTGCTACACTCTAAACAATGCTGGGTTGTTTTAACCCAAATTTGGGTCAAATTTGGACAAACCCAAATGTTGGGTTAAAAATGTCATTTAAAATTTTAACCTAACTTCAACTTTCACTTTCAACTGTACTTTTTTAAAATAAAATTTTAACCCAACATTTGGGTTTGTCCATATTTGACCCAAATGTGGGTTAAAACAACCCAGCATTTTTTAGAGTGTATCATGTATGTTTTTCATGCCAAAGAAATGTGACGTGTTCATGTGCCAGAAAGACAAGAGAAATACTTTTTAAAAGAGACAAAAGAAACACATGATTCTGACACTGCAGTCAGTTCAAAGCCAAACCTATATATCAATGAATGCATGAAAATGATCATTATGAATAATCATCATCAATTCACTTTTGCTGCGATTCCATATTGTCGATGACAAAATCAGGCCAAACTTTCAGATGATGTGCTTTTGACAGCAGAAATCTCTGGCTCATCTCGTGCTCTGACAGGTTTGGGGTTATTCTGCTCTATTCAGAAGAGCATGTGTTTAAACCTGACTGCATCTCCTGAAAATCACGTCTGCACCTCTGAACAATAACACAGAGGGAGTGTGTGTGTGTGTGTGTGTGTGTCAAACACACTGAAGCCTGTAGTTTCCCCCACATGTCTTTGATCGTTTGCTGCTACCATGCAGCGTTAATACAGGCTTGACATTTTCCCCAGGTCAATTAGAGATAATTAGTCTGAGAACCTATGAGCACACACACACACACACACACACACACGGCGTCTGAGCTAAAGTTGTTCGTTTTTGTGTTTGTTTGACAGGGAAGATTAGCTGGAGACTGGAGACAAACAACATTTAACATCTGATTGGTCGATGCTAGGGAGGTTCGAGTGGTTTAACGTACACAGTGTTTGTAACATTAAAGGGATAGTTCACCCAAAAATGAAAATGCTGTCAGTAATTACTCGCCCTCATGTTGTTCCAACCCCGTAAGACTTTCGTTCATCTTCGCAACACAAATTAAGATATTTTTTGATGAAATCTGAGAGCTGGATCACTCCTCCATAGGCTTCTAAGGGATTGAAACTTGCCAACCCAGAAAGTTATTAAAGACATCGTTAAAATAGTCCACGAGGCTACAGTGGCTCAATCTTAAGTTTATCAAGCGACGAGAATACTTTTTGTGCGCAAAAAAACCCAAACCTTTATTCAACTATTCGTTTTCTTCTCTGTGGGCCTCGAGTGAGTTCACGTAGTGTAAAGGCCCTTGCACACTGAGTCCGAAATTTTCGTATATGCGTTTTTTCGTATTCGTGATTCGGTGGCTCTGAAATGTCAAAACACCATTCAAAATACTTGCTACGGATGCGAAAAACGCAGAAAATCGAACCCGATCCGAATTTTTTTATGACGGATGAAAGTTTCGGGGGCAGTGTGCAAGCGTGATTGACATAACGTGAGGTCGTATTTATTTTTTAACGTGCGAAAATTTCGGACGTGAATTAACAGCGCAGCGCTACGTCAGAACGCAGGCTCCTATTGGCCAACGCTGGTCATGAGTGTGATGCTGGCCAATAGTGAGCCTACGTTCATGACGTCTTCTAGTTCAAAAATAAAAAGCTAATATTTATAAATACTATATAATACTGAAATAATTATTTAATTAATAATAAAAATTAAAAATAAAATAAAGAAAGATATAAATACAACAACAAAAAAAGTACAAATGACAAAGAGCAAAACAAAATGACTTAAAGTTAAACTAAAATCAAAATGACAACTGAAAATGTTAAAATAAAAGCTAATAAATACTGATAAAAATAGTTCGAATTTTAAATGCGTTTTAAAGTCCCCTGTAGTCAATCATTTTATCCCTTAAAACTCATCCTTTTGCTTGAAAAATTACTTCATGCCTTAAAATAGCTTGAATGTAACACTTTTGCCTCATTTATATGAATATGCAAATGAGCCCCGCCTCTACTCACTCACTCAGCTCAGAGATCCACTGGTTGACGATCACACGTTGATCTGATTATACTCTATTGTACGTAATGATCTATTCTATTTTATTATTTTGTGATTGTATTCTGACTAACTGATTCCATATGTACAGCACTTTGGTCAGCGGAAGTTGTTTTTAAATGTGCTTTATAAATAAACCTGACTTGACTTGACTTGATTGGTTACAAGGTAGTTTGTGACGTCAGAAACGCCAGCGATTTCAAACCGTGTTTTTGAGACTGTCTTTGTTTCACTGCAGTTTTAAGGAGAAAATACTCAGCAATGATGATGACTTATTAATTTGCGCATGGCTTGTCTTAAAACATATTTTTTCACCACAGGGGGACTTTAATGAAACTCTCCACCTCAAGTACTGAGAGAGTTAGAAATTTAGTTGAACCCAAACAGGGATTTATTGGCACAGAGGCGAACACCAACAGGTGAGGGATGAAGAATATATAAAAAATATAGCAAAACAACCACAAACTTAAAGTGCCTTAAAGAGATAGTTCACCCCAAAATTAAAAATCTGTTCCTGCACTGTTTAAAGAACTGTTTTTGTCCATACAATGAATGTCAATGGGGTCCAAAAACATTTTTGGGTGAACTTTCCTTTTATTATCGTTTAAGTTATCGTGAACTTTAAGAACATCTTTGTTGGACCCATTTTATATTTTACAACAGGGTCAAAAGTCCAAAATCCAGATTCTGAAAGAGAAGGTTTGTTTCAGGGATAAGAAATGTTAGTAAGTTAGTGTAGAATATGGTGCTCAAGTCCTTCACAGCAGTGTTATTTTATTATCATTGATATACTATTAAAGTACTTATTAATATTTTTTAGATTTTTTAATTTAATTTTAGTTAAAAATAAATACATTTAGTTTCGTGTTTTTGTCATTGCTACTAGTTTATTTTATTTTATTAAGCTTTAACTATTTCAGTTGAATGAAAACCAAAAAAATTTACCTTTGCAAATAGCTGAAATCAAATAAGTTTATTTTATTTCAATGTTTATCGTATTTCAAGTAATTATGGGTTTAGTTCTAGTTAATGATAATTACACTGTTTCACAGAATAAAGAAAGTTATACAGGTTTGGATTGACATTAGGATGAGCAAATGATGACATAATAATCATTTTTGGGTGAACTCTTGCTTAAAATATGTACACACTGTCAGTGAAGCTCCTTTATTCTATACATATCTAACATAATCCAGTTGCAGTCATACATTAAAGCCGTTTAATATCGCGTGTAAACCTCACAGCGGGAAACATCACATGTATATAATTATATCGGTTTAATTAGGATTAATTATAACTTTAAAACAACATTACAGGCGTTTACATGATGCTTTACACATGATTACAGTCATTTAAGCATCCAGGACAATGACTGAATAGGTGAATGGATGTGGGTGTGTGTCAGATGGTACATCTGTGCGTGTGTGTGCCTGTACTGTCCTCAAACGGAGGGCAGTTCCCACAGTCTGTGTGTGTGTGGCCAGAGGTTGACTGAAAGGTTAGAATCTCCATGCGGTCAAACATGAGATGAGACTCAAGTGAACGCAAAGAGACAATATGACCTTGACGTTACACTTTTAAAAGAGAATGCTTATTTAGATCCATACCCTCGCAAAGACTTGTTTTATGCTCAAATTAAGTTTGGTTTTTTAAATCTGTAACTGTCAAAACATTCTTTAAAATCACCATATTGAGTTTCTCGAGCTCAAACATCAAACTCACTCTCGACACTTGATATCCTTCGTAAAATCTCAATAAACTTTAACTTTCAAATTGTCACTGGTTTCCTACCAATCGTGTCTTTTTAATTTAAAACAAAGTCAACAAGGTATTATGTATAGGGGTAAAAAGACCATTTAGGGGTAGAAAGCACAATATTAATAAATTATATATAAAAAAAATTAAGTTAATAAACATAAACTGTTAATAAAAAGGTTCTTTAGATTCTATATTGCACTTTCAAAGCATTGCTCTTTATGGAACCTTATAAAAAGAGTTCTATTTAGCACTTTAGCACTGTTCTTCTGCTCCTCTTAAAGGGATACTCTACTGGTTTTTTATATTAAACTATGTTATTCCCTTAACTAAGACGAGTTGATACATACCTCTCTCGTCTCAGTGCGTGCACTAAATCGCTGTCTTGCGGCGAAACTTTGTTAGATCTTATCTCAGCCCTGTTCATTCAATACATGCCCAGAAGAGAAGCGAGCAAACACCTCCACGTTTTCCCTATTTAAATACAGTAGTGTAACCTGACCTAGGACGGTGACACAAAATGAAACGTTGCGCTTTTCTAAGCGTGTAAAATGGATAACTATATTGTATGGCAGAATACCACGAGAGAGGTATGTATCAACTCGTCTTAGTTAAGGGAATAACATAGTTTAATATGAAAAATCAGTAGAGTATCCCTTTAAAGTCCCTCTGTAGTCAATAAATGTATCCCTTAAAACTCATATTTGATCACCAAAATTACATATTTAAACGTTTTTCCTTGAAAAAAAAAATCATCATGCGTTAAAGGAGCATTGCGGAAGTTCTGAAATTTCTAACCGTTACTGACACCAGTGGCCGTTAGAGAAACTGCAGCCAGTCTCATGCTCGTTCTCGGTGCGCACGCTCGTTGGCTGCACTAGATAAGGCTTCTTTTCTTTTCTTTTTTTTTTACTTACGAGGAGTTTCCGTGGTTATCTGGATTGTGCTGGAGGCTGGTCGCTTCTTTCCGTGCGCAGCAGAGTCCATTTGAAACACTACTGCTAGCGATTGCCGCTGCTTATGGCTGCCGTACAGATGTAAGCCCAAGTAGACGAGAACGCGCATGACGACACATTCGGACCCGAGTCCTCCACACACAACTGAGCCTACAGGCTGATAGAGGCAACCGTGGTGGACAGTCAAGGTGTCATTCTTTCTATTACATTATGGTTGTACATAAATGTACAAATGAAGACTCTGGGCCCTATTTTAACGATCTGAAACGCAAGTATCAAGCGCGAAGCGCAAGTAACTTTGTGGGCTGGTCTTGGGCGCTGTTGCTATTTTACCGGCGGGATAAATGACGCTTGCGCCCGACGCAAGTTAAAAAGGGGTTGGTCTGAAATAGCTTCATTATTCATAGGTGTGGTTTGGGTGTAACGTGAAATAAACCAATCAGAGCGTAATCCAACATACCCTTTAAGAGCAGGTGCGCATGTTGCATGGCAGATTGCTATTATAACGGCGGATTTACCAGGCGCGCGCCAGGAGCGGTTCACAGCCGAGGAGAGCGACGTTCTTGTCAGGACAGTGAAAGACAGAGAAGTGACGTTGTATGGGGATGGGAGAAACCCACCCAAATCAGCATCGGTTAAACAGGCGAGGGAGAAAAAAAAAAATTTTTTACAGCTTCATGGACACCACAATGATTCCCCTAATATTTTTCCTTGTTATAATGTATGATTTGCAAAAATAAAAACTGCTGCATCTGTGTTGATAAGAGAATCAAAGTGTATGCGCGTTGTGCACCCGCTACATTATGGCCAAGCATGCGCGCTTAAAATAGCATTATGAACAACGCGCCACTGACTTTAGACTAGGTTTTTTCTGGTCAGTGCCAGTGGCGGAATTGTTTTCTGGAACTGCAAAATAGCACTTGGGAATGTTTGCGCTGGAACACGCCTCCTTTTTGCGCCGACCCGCCCAGGGAGCGCAAGTTCATTTCCTAGTTACCGACGTGCGTCTGTGGAGGGAAAAGTCCGCTTTGCGCGGGTGCAAAATAGGAATGATACATGCGTCAGTGTACAAAGTCATTTGCGCCGGGTGCAAGATAGGGCCCTCTACCTTAAAGATTTTTTTAAGTAAAAAGCTACACATAGCCCCTTTAAAATAGCTTGAATGTAACTCTACTCCCTTGCCTCATTTAGTATATGCGGTTCTATGAATATGCAAATGAGCCCCGCCTCCACTCACTCACTCAGCTCAGAGATCCACTGGTTGACGATCACACGTTGATCTGATTGGTTACAAGGTCGTTTGTGACGTCAGAAACACCAGCGATTTCAAACCGTGTTTTTGAGACTGTCTTTGGTTCACTGCAGTTTTAAGAAGAAAATACTCAGCAATGCTGTCGACTTATGACTTATGCACACGGTTTGTCTTAAAGGATATTAAAAACAGCACATAGACATATAAACAACATTAAAAACTTGATTTTCACCACAGGGGGACTTTAAATGTTAAGGTTCTAAAAATGGAAGAACCATGCCAGTGAACTAAGTCTAAAAAGTAGGGCCGGGACTCGATTAAAAAAATTAATCTAATTAATTAGAGGCTTTGTAATTAATTAATCGAAATTAATCGCATTTTAATCGCATAAATATTTGACCTGAGAACTGTGAGAAGTAATTTTTTTCACATGGATTTTTAGTATACCATTGAATAATGACTGCATACATAAGCTTAAGCAACACAATATTGTTTATTTTGTTTAAGTCCAGCAGACCAGTGCAATTTTTGCCATTAAGTGTAGCAATAGCATATTGCAACAAAATAGCATACTGCTACACTACACTAATAGCAATAGCGAATTCCTTGTTGCATAGCTTGCACACAACCATGCTCTTATCGACGCGTCCATCCGTTCGTTTTTTGTAACAACATTTCCCATCCACCGGCCAACCAAAGCGATCTCGTCAGCTTCTTCGTCATGAGTGCTAGTTGGTGCGCCAGTATAATCGGTCCGCCGAAACTCATCCAGTGAGAAACGTTCCGCGGTGCAAAAATAAGTGCGATTAAAAATAATTTTTTGTGTAATTAATTAACGCGTTAAAGTGTGTAATTAATTAATCTTAATTAACGCGTTAAAGTCCCGGCCCTACTTAAAAGAAGCATTTTTATCTTCTAAAGAACTTTTTTTATTACAAAGAACCTTTTGTGGAATAGAAGAATTCCATGGGTGTTAAAAGTTCTTAATGGAAGCATCAATGCCAATAAAGACCGTTTAGCATCATTACAAGCCAAAGTTTGGAACCATTTTCCCGAAGAGTGTCGTGTACTAGCAGACATTTTGGCATTCATTAGGATTCATTGTGCAGTTGTAGTTCAGAGGGATCTGGTGATTATGGTGTCATGATGTTTTATGTTAATGCTTGCAGTGAAGACAATATCACTGATTACGATTAGAATGGGAGTGTTTTAGTTTTGTTGAGTCACATATTTGTTGCAGTGTAGACATAGTACACACACTCTGAATAGGTTGGTGTGTGTTCAGCTGAAGGTTTGCTCCATTGCTAAACTGCTGGCAATAATTTGACATGCCAGATGCCATTTAGCAAGACAAACGCAGAGTGTGTGAAGGGAGAATGGACGGAAAACAGGATGAAGAGAGAGAGAGAGATCAGGAAAGGAAAGGAATGAAGGATGAATAGAGCAGAGTAATGAGTGGGGCGGATTAGATGAGTAATGAAGCTCTAATCAAAGCCCTACTCTCTCTCTCTCTCTCTCTCTCTCTCTCTCTCTCTCTCTCTAGTAATTGTTTATACTGTAACTTCTCAGGTTTTCTTTACTCTTGATGGGGCCACTCATGTTACGCAGTACATTTGAACATTCCAGGTGTTTCTTCATTGTTTTCTAATATTATAATATAAATATATAATTAACGAAGTTCAAGTGTTAAGGCCTTTAAACACATGTATAAAAAGGTATTATATTTTACTTTGCAAGTCTGTAATTTAGATCAGAGATGGAACAGACCATTCACATCCAATACAAGTCATAAGGAAATATATGTTTATAGTATCCGTATAGATCTCCATAAAAGTTAGCATGCTTCTTCAGAGCCATATGTTGCTTTGCTCGCCGACACCTAATGTCGTGAGTTTGTTTGGGAATGATAGGCTTTGGGTACACTTGGTCACACCCATTTTCTAGATGACCTCGCTATAGCTATCCAAATGCCAAAGTTCAACTTTTTTTTGATAATAATTGACCGTGAGAGTCCAGAGAATTGTGCTGCAGTGGTTTTATTGAGGTTGAGCGAAAAAACCTCGGATTATTTTGCAAAAGTAGATTTTTCATATATAATCTCCAATATTTAACGAATGATTCAATTGACAGTGGTGGTCCCAGAGGCAAAGTTGTTCAGAATGAGGCGTTCTGTCATACGGTATGTATATATTGTGCATGAGTGACAAATTACATAATAAACAATCATTTACGAACATGAAAAATGCAATAGCACCCCCGGTGGCCGATTTCTTTCACATTTCTCACAGGCCTCTAGGGCCGTGAGTCAAACAGGCCCACCGATATCGTTCCGATCGCCTTATGTTAAAGGAGAACTCCGGCGCAAAATGAACCTTTAGTCTAATAAAACATTGGTACCTAGTCAACCGTTCTCTGAGATTTGTTTTCATGATAATCGAATGTAAAGAGTTTTATCTCTAAAAACTGTTTAGCGTATAACGCTAGTAATGGGGGCATTTAATAAGTAAAAAGAAATCGCTAGTTAATACCACTAACAAGGCTCAAAATAGCCCCACACTAACACAGTCACATAATGAGGGTCCCTACATGCAAAACGAAGCATTGAGAACTTTGTAAGTGTACAGGCCGTTTAATAAGAAGATAAAGATAAAGACAGTCCACTTCGTGTATACAGACAGGAGCCATCTTTGGAAAACAGTCTCGACTAATCAAACCACGAACGCCATTCATACAGTTCAGCTCACTTAGCACGTCGTTCGTGGTTTGATTAGTCGAGACTGTTTTCCAAAGATGGCTCCTGTCTGTATACACGAAGTGGACTGTCTTTATCTTTATCTTCTTATTAAACGGTCTGTACACTTACAAAGTTCTCAATGCTTCGTTTTGCATGTAGGGACCCTCATTATGTTACTGTGTTAGTGTGGGGCTATTTTGAGCCTTGTTAGTGGTATTAACTAGCGATTTCTTTTTACTTATTAAATGCCCCCATTACTAGCGTTATAAGCTAAACAGTTTTTAGAGATAAAACTCTTTACATTCGATTATCATGAAAACAAATCTCAGAGAACGGTTGACTAGGTACCAATGTTTTATTAGACTAAAGGTTCATTTTGAGCCGGAGTTCTCCTTTAACCTTGTCTAATAGGTGCTCAGATTTCATTGGCCGACGGCAGTGGTGTTTTTCCTGATACGTGAATGTCCTTCTAGACAATCCCGGCACCTTGGACAAAGACGTGTGCCAGTTTTCAAGTCAATCGGACTAGCGGTTGCATAGTTATTGTTTATATAGTTAAAAAAAAAAAAATCCTTCATTTTATAGCGCCACCAAGTGGCAAGTCGCCGTGTCCTTTTTCACACGACCACAGGATGACCCCATACATAAGTGTACCAAGTTTGGTGAAATTATCTCATTTTGTTCGAGAGGAAAGCCGTTTTAGTAAAGGTGGCCACGCCCACTTTCCAACGTTGGGGTAATTATTCACATTCCACAACACAATTATATTCTTTTGAAGGACTAATGGAAGCATCAGAAGGCTAAGTATTAGTTAACTGAGCAAACATCTTACGGTCAAATGTTTTACATTACAATAAATGAAACTTGGTTTAATACTTTGTGATATAATACAGTTATATTCATATATTTATAAGTGTGATTGAAGTTTTCGGAGCGCTGCAGCTCACTGGTGCTTCTGGTTTGATGAATATTATTAGCTTCCATGGTAACAGCCAACATAACATTAGCTACTGATGCTTCACAGATAGAAACACACCACGGCTGCGGTGTGTGTGTGCGTGTGAGTGTGTGTGTGAGAGAGAGAAGTTGGAACAGAAGGAAATGAGGAATGAGAGTGAGACCACAGACCCCCTCAAACCAGGCAGTGGGGTGGTCTGTCTGGAATCTCTCTCTCTCTCTCTCAAACACACACACACACACACACACACACACACACACACAATCTCTGACCACACTCTTAGACAAACTTTGGTAATTAAGTGTGTTACTGATGAAATCTTAAATCAGAGTGAAAGACAGAGGACACACACACACACACACACACACACACACACACCTTTAATGTCTTTGCTGTAAAGTTGAGGTGTGTAATCTTTGCATTGCATCAGTGTAAGTTTAAGGCTCACTTCTCCCATTGGCCATTGGTCAGTCAAACAGAAAGCCATATTAAACTGGAAATAATTTAAAAATCTAAAAGATCCCACACTTAACTATTCATTTATGAGATCCCAGCTAACAAGGAACATCCTCAGAACTTCAGTTAACTTTGTGGCAAGGTTCTCTCAAATTTATGAACAATGTAGTTAATAATAAGTTTGTTCAGAGTGTTCTGGACTTTAAAAACATTCTCAAAACGTTAGCAAAAAATAAATCAAATCACTTTATTGCCACAGTGTTATTTATACATCGTTCACGAAACGTTTTATTTCTGAAATGTTTTAGTTGGACAGTCATCTGACATTTATAAAATGTCACTACTTGTTTCAGAATGTTCAGAGAACATTTAAAAGTAACGTTCCCATAAATCCTGCAAAATGATTGAAAGGAATGTTCCCTTAAAATTCACATAATAAAATAAATAAATAAATAAATAGTTCTGAGAAAAACGTTTTCATAACTTAATGGTAACGTTAGAGAAATGTTCTTAGAACATATTTGTGTTAGCTGCGATGCTTATGAATGTTCACATTCATTCTTAAAAAATAAACATTCTATTTAGAACCAAAAATCCTTTAACAATCTAAGAACCTTTTCAAGTTCCACAAAGAACATTTTATCCTCTAGTTCTTTAGAAGAGCATCTATGTACTGGTTAAATTGGTCATATATCTTACATATTTTATAATAATATTATTTTTTCTTTGAGGTTGTTTTTCAGTACCACTTTGATCTTTACTTTTTTTTTTTTGCTGCTGTGCCTTTAAGAGCTCTATCTAAACTGCTTTACAGAAAGACCTTTTGACCCTTAAAATATGCTATATTTGGGACAGTATTTGGTGGTTATTTCAATGCAAACCTGCACTCTTGAGTTTACATGCGCTCATAGCTCTCAGACATCAGTTCTCAATAATACTGCTACACTGTGTGTTCAAGATTTCACACTTTCTTATTTAGTTTGGCCTTCACAAGCCTTTCAGCAGGTGAGAGGCAGATATATTCAATCTGGTGACCTGCACTGTGGTTCATATATACACTGCGCAAGGTGAGAAAATAAAAAAATCCTTTCGTGAATCGATGTGTGGTGTGATTTATACGAGCTGACTTATGCAAACACTTCCAAATGAGTTTAGTATAACAAAGACTATAAACCACATTTTACAATAAAATCATTTAAAGCACAATATAAATCACTCTAAAGAGGTGGAAATGAAAAGTCACCCTCATGTCACTCCAAACCCATTTTCTTTGATCTGAGGAACACAAAAGATGTTTAACAATGACAATGAATGAGGACAGATTTGGTGTTAACCTACAAAAAGGCCGAATTCTGAATAAAATGATCATAAAAGTCTGTCAGTGCAAGTCCTATATTAATGTTGCCTGGGAACCGTCAACCGTTATGAACTATATTAGTATAAGGCAAGAAAAAAATATGGCATTGTAGTTTTTGATAAACGCTGGCAGAAATTTAAAGGGGGTTTAAAAGACAATTAATATGATCTTTTAAATATAATATTAAGAAATATATATATTTAAAAATATATAATATTAATAATATTATAGCCTAATATAAATATAATATAATAAAAATAACAACATTACAAATTATTATCTTTTTAACATAATATTAAGAAATATAACTGTTTTGACTGACACTATTAGTTGAGAACTGAATTGAGCTGAATAATGCCATTATGGCCTTAGCTGCTTTAGCTGAGTTGCATTCGTTTCATAATTGATAAACATTGCAACACTGACAGTTATTGAACTGAATTGAATCAACAGTGAATATTGAGCTGAAGAACAAGAACACACTTGTCTTCTGTAGAGCTGCGTATAGCTGAAGTTGCTGCAACATTAACTCTGTTATTTTCCTGTTCATTACTGTAAAAATGCTTTGAAACAATCTGTAAAATAAAATTATTTGACAAATTCAGTCATTTTGGGCCACAATAATCCAGAATACATTGTGTAAGATTCTACTGGCACAGGCTACTGAAAGCATTTAACTAATGCAAGGAATTTGTGGGAATTTTAGGACCTCTCTCTCTCTTCTCTCTCTCTCTCTCTCTCTCACACACACACACACACACACACACACACACACAGTAGGGGACAGAAAAGATTGTTCTGCCAAAGATGAGAGTGGAAGACTTTGCCCATGCCAGCAATGTCAGCCAGAATATCAGTGAGAGAGAGAGGGAGAGAGAGAGAGAGAGAGAGAGAGAGAGAGAGAGAGAGAGAGAGAGAGAGAGAGAGCATGATGGAAAGACTGTATAAACGTGAATGAGGATGTGCATGTCAAAAGAGGAAAGCGAGAAATTAGGTGTGCGTGTGTGTGTGTGTCAGCGTGCCGTGATGAATGCGTCTTTGTGGCTCACGTGGCGGGGCAGATTCGCTCGACCCGGGTGACCCCCGACCCACAGCGATGGGGAAGAGAACACTTGACCGCAGGATACAATGCAGATGAGCTGTGTTTTTTAGCAGATGGAGAGAGAGAGAGAGAGAGAGAGAGAGAGAGAGAGAGAGAGAGAGAGAGAGAGAGAGATGAATTACCATATCAATTACAGTCTGCTGTCAATCAAACACAGTTAAATGAGTGTCAGAACTGAGCCAAAAACACAGTCATCATAATCATCTAATCAATAGTATGATCACAAGCATGTGTATTTAGGCTGTCAGTGATCTATTTCATCGCAATGACCTTCTCTCTTGGAAACGTCATTTAAAATGGTGTAAGTTGAAAGGGAAAATCAACCCATTTCACCATGCTAATCCTTATTATTGACATCAAAATCACTTGTGAGTGATACACTCACTCATACAGAGTGTGTATGTGAACTTTTAGCGCAAAATATCCCACAGATAATTTTTTATAGCATGTTAAAATTGTCCCTTTTTGAGGGTGAGCAAAAAGGTGTCATTTTGTGTGTCCCTTTAAATGCAAATGAGCTGCTGCTCACTTTCAAGAAGAGGGCGGAGCTTCAAGAGCTCGTGTGTGTTTACTAGGGCTGGGAATCGCTGGGTACTTCACGATACGATACGATATGCGATACATTGTTCACGATACCGATAATATCACGATATGGCGATACTGGGCGATACTGCGATAATCGACATTTTATCTAACTCACAATATATCATGTTTTAAGAAATAAAAAAAAATTTTAATTAGGAAAATTAATCTCCATTTATTTTTTGGGATGAAACACAATAACAGAAACAACTTGTGTCTTATCAGTTGCAACAAAACAGTCACAGACACTATTTTAGTGTAACATTGCTGCAATCAGTAGCCTAGTAATAAAAATGTTTACGCCGGGGTGTGTCGGCTTCGAGCCAGCACCAACCACGGCTTTCTCACAGAGCTCCGGGTGATGCCGCGTGAGGTGTCTGTACATGTGGTCGTGTTTCCCGTTTTGCGGACTTTTGCAAAGCCAGACATCCCAAGTCTCACGTAAGTTCAGGGAGTCTCCCGCATAATGATAGCGTCTCCCTGATGCCCGCAAATTAGTTCAAATCTCCCGGAATCTAGAGCGCGCATGCGAGACAGAACAGCCTGCGCGCATTACATAGATAGCACGACAGAGAGGGTGAGAGACTTTGCGTGTGTGCCTCGCGAAAGCTAGTCAAATCCAGTCAACTCGGATAATGAATAGAGCGTTTTTAAATAACGGCTTTTAAGATCGATACTTGGCAAGAGCGCATCGAGAATCGATCGCGGGAGTAAATATCGTGATATATCGCCATATCGATATTTTGGCGCACCCCTAGTGTTTACTGATTGCCTCGCGCAGACACGCACTAAAATGTCAGAAACTGTTCTGCCTTTTATGTTCAAACCGGACTCGGACAAAGATGGAGAGACTAAAGAAGAAGTGACAACATGTAGAAGCAACAGGACGTTTCTGAATGGTTAGTTGATGAATTTATGTTGCTGATGTGGGGTTAACTATCTTCAAGTCATTGATTAGCATATTCTGTCATGATAATCTAAAAATCGCTGGTGTGGGAACTGTTGTAAGATGCCTACAGAGTGACTTACTATAGCATTTGTGTTACATACTGTATTGCAATAAATGTGAAAAGACGAATGCGACAGCTTGAGCAGACTCACAAATGTGCTCGACTACAACAACTCTTCCTCTTCTCAAGGCGTTTGTTGCTTGCCTGTTCCCGGGGGCGGGGTTTATGTAAATTTTAGGGTTAGTGATGTCACTAACCCGGGAGGAATCTTGTGTAGTCCCTATCAGTCGCTTGATGTAGACCTTAAAAAAACTATTTCTGGAAAAGGAAATATCTCCCTTTGCGTTGAACTTTGAGCGTCGTGAATTTGCAGATGTTGTCTATGCTCAAACAGCAACATTACACTATAACTAAAGTTAGAAAGTGAAATCATAATCAACCACCCCTTTAATAAATGATTATATTGTGTTTGGCATGATAATGGATATGACAATGTTGATATGCTGTTGGTTATTGCTGCTGGTGTTTAGGGCTGCACGATTAATCGCAATTTCCATGTAATCGCACTTTAAACCGATTTGGCTTATCGCGATTTTGAAATCGCAAAGGCTGCGATTGTTTTTTATGCGCAGATTTTCATTGATGTACGGCTCTTAAACGCTGCTCCATCAGAAAGCTTTGTGAGTTTGAGTCACTTATAGTGTGCATTTGAAAAAGCAACACACGTCAGACATCTTTTTAAACATGAGAATCATTTATGAACCTCCTGTCCAACAAAAGACAGCATTTAATAGCATGCTTTACTCCAAACTCACTTCATAACGACAGTTGAGCATCCTTCTGTTAGATGATGTGGCTTCTTAATAAGGCAGTCGTGTATTTATAAGTCATGTTTAATCAACAATCAAAGTGTTCAAATCTTCTGTTTATTCAGCTACAGTGATGATGCCCGATAGGGATTTCCTGGAATGATGCGTGTTATTGTACTTCTGTGGCGGGCGGGGCATATTTGGCATGTCTGCGTGAGAGCGCCCTCTGGCGTTCAGATGAAGCAGCATTTACCGACCAGCCGCACTGCACTGCGTAAATTTTTTTTTCGCAAATCGCGTTGGGGTATCGTTGCAATTAATCGTGCAGCCCTAATGCTGTTATTGTTCTTGCTGCTGTTGGTTATTGCTGCTGCTGTTGGTTATTGCTGCTGCTGCTGTTGGTTATTGCTGCTGCTGTTATTGCTGCTGCTGCTGTTGGTTATTGCTGCTGCTGTTATTGCTGCTGCTGTTATTGCTGCTGCTGTTGGTTATTGCTGCTGCTGCTGTTGGTTATTGCTGCTGCTGTTGGTTATTGCTGCTGCTGTTGGTTATTGCTGCTGCTGTTATTGCTGCTGCTGCTGTTGGTTATTGCTGCTGCTGTTGGTTATTGCTGCTGCTGCTGTTGGTTATTGCTGCTGCTGTTATTGCTGCTGCTGCTGTTGGTTATTGCTGCTGATGTTGGTTATTAATGCTGCTGTTGGGTATTGCTGCTGTAATTGCTGGTGCTGCTGCTGTTGGTTATTGCTGCTGCTGTTATTGCTGCTGCTGTTATTGCTGCTGCTATTGCTGCTGCTGCTGCTATTGCTGCTGTTATTGATGCTGCTGCTGCTGGTTATTGCTGCTGCTGTTCAGGGCCTGAATTTCGTTTTGAAAAATGGGGGGGATTGGGGGGAATCCCCCCTTAGATGATTCTCATGGGGGGGATTTTTTTTGTTTGAGGGGGAGAAAGGGAATTTTTTCCAAACAAAATTATTACATAAATTTATCTTGCCTAAATGTTTGCGCTCATTGCATTTTTACAATGGGGTAGGCCTAATATTGTTGTTAAGAATTTACACATCACAAGGAAGCTTGATTTAAATTGTTTAATTAAATTGAAAAAAAGTAGCACAAATAAATACAATAGAATAAAGATACAAATAAAGAGAAAAGTTTTTGAATAGGTCTAACACTATATTCATATACAGAAACTGAATAAAGTAATCAAATGGAAAAAACATTGGGTAGTATTTTAGTCCTGAATAAATTAAATACATAGGCTATTAATCCTGATTCCTTTAACTTAAAGCTATCTTTTGTTGTTTTGACAACTAAATTTATGACAGACACATATGGCTGCCGTCACTTTAAGAGCTAGTGCATGGATCCTGTGTTCATTATACTGGCATGCGTTTTATGTTTATTAAAGACAAAACCGACTATGTTTAGAGTATACTCACGAAGACCGAAATTGACACAATTAAGCGTGTTAAAGCAAAATAATCCACGAAAAATAACTTTTGTTACTGGCCAGCTGTTCTTGAGGTGGATTTTCTATGAATGTGCGCATAGAAAATCATCTCAGAGAGCGCACGAGCACTGATTAGTTTAAAATCGCTTGAATGTTTAAACTGGTGAGACTTAAAAAGACGTGCAAATGGTAAACTTCAGTCACGATGCACTGCTGGCCCGATTGTGCGAGTGAATATTGCGTCATGTCCCGACTCCTAAACGCGAGTGTGGATTATCGCCGCAGCGCTTGATGCTTGCCTTGCACGACACATTTTGAGAGAAGAGAGATAGAAGACGCAGCACCGCTGAACACTCACGCTGTTTGTGAAATTGCGTCTGGCAGAGAGTTGTTAAAAGAATTATTTGATTTTATAATCGGTGTGGATTACGATTGCGGGAATTTCCCGCATTATAAATGGGAGACCTGCGGGAATGATTAGAATTATGCGCAATACCCGCAATCCCGGGCCGAAATTCGAGCCCTGTGCTGTTGGTTATTGCTGCTGCTGCTGTTGGTTATTGCTGCTGCTGTTGGTTATTGCTGCTGTAATTGCTGCTGCTGCTGCTGCTGTTGGTTATTGCTGCTGCTGTTGGTTATTGCTGCTGCTGCTGGTTATTGCTGCTGCTGCTGCTGCTGTTGGTTATTGCTGCTGCTGCTGCTGTTGCTGTTGGTTATTGCTGCTGCTGCTGCTGTTGGTTATTGCTGCTGCTGTTGGTTATTGCTGCTGCTGCTGGTTATTGCTGCTGCTGCTGTTGGTTATTGCTGCTGTAATTGCTGCTGCTGCTGCTGTTGGTTATTGCTGCTGCTGTTGGTTATTGCTGCTGCTGTTGGTTATTGCTGCTGCTGCTGGTTATTGCTGCTGCTGCTGTTGGTTATTGCTGCTGTAATTGCTGCTGCTGCTGTTGGTTATTGCTGCTGTTATTGCTGCTGCTGCTGTTGGTTATTGCTGGTGTTATTGCTCTTGCTGCTGTTGGTTATTGCTGCTGTAATTGCTGCTGCTGCTGCTGTTGGTTATTGCTGCTGTTATTGCTGCTGCTGCTGTTGGTTATTGCTGGTGTTATTGCTCTTGCTGCTGTTGGTTATTGCTGCTGTAATTGCTGCTGCTGCTGTTGGTTATTGCTGCTGCTGTTATTGCTGCTGCCTTTGGTTATTTCTGCTCCTGTTAATATCTTGCTTCTGCTGCTGCTGTTATTGCTGCTGCTGTTGGTTATTGCTGCTGTTTTGGCTGCTACTGTTGGTTATTGCTGCTGCTGCGGTTGGTTATTGCTTCTGCTGCTGCCGTTATTGTTCTTATTATTGACATCAAAATCACTTTTGAGTGATATACCCATTATGTGAACTTGTTGCTGCTGCTGCTGTTATTGCTGCTGGTGCTGTTGGTTATTGCTGCTGCTGCTAATATTTTGCTGCTGCTGTTGGTTATTGCTACTGCTGCTGCTGTTGGATATTGCTACTGCTGCTGTTTGTTATTGCTACTGCTGCTGTTATTGCTGCTGCTGCCATTATTGTTGCTGCTGCTGGTTATTGCTGCTGCAGAGCAAGTACGGTACTAACTATTGCTTCTGCCAATACATATACAGACACACTGCTGTAAACAAGTAAGACATGCTGCGGCTGCACATATAAAATACATGAAATAACTCCTTTGCAGATCTATACAGGTGGAGCTGGGGAGGTTTCTGAAAGCACACTGCAAATGCTACAGCAAATGCTGACCCAAGTATTTGAAGGTTGAGCAGCGAGCTCATTGGCTGCTGATACAGCAAGAATCAATCAGCTGTGCCCTATAGAGAATGATGAGAAATAATTATTATTATTTTTGACCACAGAATGTTATGATTAAACCAATCAGAATTAAGTGAATTATTCCAGACAGGCGAATAATAAAATAATTCAGAGGATTATTTCTGTCTATCAGAGGAATGACAATTTACACATTCACACCATCAGACAAAAAAGTACAGAAATAGACAAGGTTTATTTGACCAGAACTGATCCTGAAGAAATACAACAATGTCTGGCAGCTGAAGAGAGAGAGAGTGATGATAATAGTGACCACACAAGGGAATGTGGTGGGTGAGCAGACATCTGCTCATGTAAACGGTTGTTTTCTACGTCTGTCTGTCTATTCCAGCAGTGATGGCGTCAGTCCTGAGCCTGTTTGTGTCTCAGATTCTCAATAGTGTATTGTGGCGTGAGAGAGAGAGAGAGAGAGAGAGAGAGAGAGAGAGAGAGAGAGAGAGAGAGAGAGAGAGAGAGAGAGAGAGAGAGAGAGAGAGAGAGAGAGAGAGAGAGAGAGAGAGAGAGAGAGAGAGAGAGAGAGAGAGAGAGAGAGAGAGAGAGAGAGAGAGCGAGAGAGAGACGGTTCTGGCTCCAGTCAGCCTTCATTCACAATTAAACACACACACACACTCACTCACTCACTCACTCACTCACTCACTCACTCACTCACTCACTCAGACACACTCACACACAATCTGCCCTGGCCCAGAAACATACTCCACAAAATATGCAGACAGATCCAAATGCCGCTTATCCAATCACATTTCAGAGCAGGAGATGTTTGTTTTATCAAGAATGTTTTGGAACACAGACTGTATCCCACAATGCAATGCGATCAATTCAAACTCTCATTTCCATGTGATGCAAGAGCTTCACAAAAGAATTTCTGATTGAAGTTTTACACAAAATTGTATTAAAAAGTATGCAAAAATGTTTTAATCATGTAATAATGAACATTTCATAGAGATTTAATTCAGCAAATGGCTTACATTTTTTATCTCAGATTTAAATACTTAAAGTATATTATTATTATTATTAAATTAAGATAAAAATACAATAAAATAAAACAAAAAAATATATTTTTTTTTAATCTAAAATAATAATTGATTAATACAACCCAAAAATATAAAATATAAATCCTTTTTATTCAATTTAGAATATCAGATTTAAATACTAAAAGTATAAACACATATAATAATTAAGATAATTTATTTTAATATGAAATAAAATAATAATAATAAAATAACAATACTTATATATTAAAACGCTTTTTTTTTCAAATGAATAATAATGTAAATAATTTATTTTAATATAAAATAAACAACAACAAAATTTTTTAAATAATTGAATATTTAAATCTGAGAAAATAACATGCATCGTGATGAGGTCTTGTGGCAATATTACAGCAAACTACAGTTTGAAATTTCTGCATGCTGACATCTTTTCCTCGACTTAGTAAAATGTGTAAGAAAAACAAAGTAGTGGTATACAGTATATATTGTAAAGTACACTATTCCACACACTAGCTGTAAATAGGTGATGAGCAGCGTTTTGAAAGGATAAAAAAACTTTGAGACAGTTTAAGTTAAAGTGATGTTGAAGGCTGATGCTGTTTCCTCATATCAGTCTGTCAGACAGACAGAACACACACACACTGAGTGGGAAATGTGAACAGCGGTATGCTGACAGCGCTCACCGCCACGCTGTTTCTAGGAGACAGGAAGCTGTTATTCACAGCATGTCAATTCATGCGGTCACACTCCTGCCTGCATCACATTCACACGGCATGAGTGTGTGTGTGTGTGTGTGTGTGTGTGTGAAGAAGCCAGACAGAAATGATTTTTTCCACCCATTATCATATCATATATAATTGAGAGTTGAGTTTAATTAAAAAAAGTTAAAGGGATAGTTCACACAAAGATGAAAATGCTGTCAGTAATGACTCGCCCTCATGTTGTTCCAACCCCGTAAGACTTTCGTTCATTTTTGGGACACAAATGAAGATATTTTTTATTAAATCTGAGAGCTGGATCACTCCTCCATAGGCTTCTATTGTAATTGAAACCTGCCGGCCCAGAAAGTTATTAAAGACATGTTAAAATAGTCCAAGTGACTACAGTGGCTCAACCTTAAAGGGGGGGGGAGGTTGAAACACTCAGTAATCTTGAGTACCTATAGAGTAGCATTGCATCCTTCATATCTCCAATAAGTCTTTAGTTTTATTATATTTATAAAAGAAAGATAGGCTGTACCGAGTCTTTCCAGTAAAAAACGAGCGGGTGGAGGCGTGCCGTGTGGGCGGAGCTAAATAATAATGAGCTTTTGCATTGAGAGCGTCTGGAAGCTGTGACATCCCAAACCATATCATGGCTAACAATCAGATTCAGCCATACATTTTTGATCCCGAATCAGATCCGAGGCTGAAATTGAAGACGAACAGCAGCAGCAACGACTACAGAGGACGTCTCTATGTGGAATGACTGTGTACTGGAACTGTATAAAACTTAGATTTGCTTAGCGGTTTTTGTAAATGACTAATTTTCACTTTATGTCGTCGTATTTTCTTTTTGTTTTCTTTAAAGGTGTAGCGGAGATAGCGTGTGTGCTTGGGTGCGGCCGCCCCAGGGCCCCTTGCCAATTAGGGGCCCCTCAAACACCGCCGATCTTGCGTCACTGGACAGGAACGGGGCCCTCGCCAGCAGTGATGCCGGTAACTTTTTTCAGTAATGAGTAATTTAACGCGTTACTATTTCCAAACGAGTAATCAGATTAAAAGTACTTATCCAAGTTACTGTGCGTTACTATTTTTGTCATTTTCTTTAGTAGAAATGATGGCAGATATGCGATATGAAACCGAAATGTGTGTGAGAAGGCAGAATCGCAACACACCCCTTCCAACTCCCAGAGTTATCCTTCCCGTCCAGATCCAATGCTACCACATCTTTAAATTACTATTAGTATTATTTGAAGTTAACATTATAAAATACGTAGACCTACACCACAAAACTAGTTGAGGATAATTTCTTTCAAATTGGGCAATTCCAGTGTTATGGACGTGACATTTGAGGTAAAAAAAACTTGAAATGTAAATTCTCAGAAAATGCATTTAATACCAATATATTGAAACGTCTGTTTATCCATACTCCTTAATAAAGGAGTCCAGACATTAGAAAAATATCACTCTAGTCTACACATGCGTTTTATATTTAATATGAGGGAAATACACATCCGTAACGGACGTGAAACAAAAAAAACTTTAACTTTTAAGTGTCAAAAGTACAAAAAGTAATACTACCCACCGGATGAAGAAGGGTTGGCTCTCCACAGAACAAAATATTCATTTGGTCTTATTTTTCGTGTTCGCATTTATGAGGGAAAAACAATGTTACGTGACAGTTCCCCGTTACGGACGTGAGCGCTCTGAAAGCGGCACTGAAAGACTGCTTTAAAACTTTCCCAGAGACATCAAACATAAAGTACAAAGCCATTCATTTAGGCGAATTTCGTTTTGTATTAATTGTATCTTAATTTGAATCAATGTTTCATCAACCAATTGTCTGGATTTAATAAATAAGAAGTAAATATAGCAGACAATAGATAATCACGACACGGAGGCGCCGGCGCGTGAACTGGAGCTCGTCTCATTAATGAACCGAGACACAGCGTATAAGGTACACACCTGAGAAATATATCTATAGAAAGCTCGAAATGTGTACTTTTACAGAACAATTCAAAACGAAAGAAAACAGACTGTTCTCTGAAAAGAACGAGATAGCCTTTGTGTTTTACTTTTATTTAACATATAAGCTTACTTGGCTCAACAAGTGACACATTATTACATATGCATTCATCAGATATTTTACGGGTTTTTTACGGTTTTAATTTTAAAATGACTTGGTAGCAGAGGGCCCCATGATGAAGCTCCGCCCCCACTGTACTGAGAGTCTAGCTCCGCCCCTTGGTGTACATGTTGGAAGTGTAGTTTGATGCCGACTGAGGCGGGAGTTTTTTAAAAGTAGAAATGATTTGAACTTGAGCGCAGTGTTTTTAGAACACCATGTCATGCGCGAATTGTAACTTACAACATTTGTGTGTGTTTACTCGTGGTTTATGAGGACATGATTTGGTTTTACAATAAACAAACAGACACCTACAGTGGCCAGCTAAACAAATGTATTTAAAGACATTCTTCCGGTTGATTTCCGGTTGAAGCGCGTTGATGTGCGCGGTCTCGCTCTCCTCTGGTCGACGTGTGCGCGGGCGCGCTTTTCCGAGAGAAATGCTCATATAAGGAGTTCCACTCTAGTCTACGTCATTAGATCCACGATCGAGAAAAAACAGCCGAAACTTGTACCAACCCGGAAGTAAGATTTTCGGCACAGAAGTTCTCCGTTATTCGTCCAAAATATTTTTTAAAAACTTTGGCCATGTTTAGCATGAGAATCCATCTCTTTAACACTGTAAAAAACTCTGAAAAAACTCTTTAAACGGTGGCGGGGAAAGAGTTAATGTCCACTGCAATGCTAATTTAGCCACTTGTCAGCAACCACCTTTTTTAAGACACGTAAAAGCTTTAAATAACCACGAGTGAGGTATTACTGGTGTGTTTTATGTCGTAGAATAAAACGTGAAAATATATTGAGCTTGTGTTCACCACAGGCCTGATTTCAGGCTTTTAACCAAAATCCCATTCAAAAATCCCACTGACTTCGGGACGAGGGAACCGGAAGTGCCCAAATGCAAACTTGTTTCCGGGTTTTGACCCACAAAACTACGGCATCGCTACAGCTCTCTATATACTAGACAAGATCAATTTAGAGTATGGTATGGGAATCTTCACAGTCTCCCACTGCGGGTGTCTGTCTTTATCTCCTGAAGAATGTGTGAGACGGAAAAAACCTATTTTAACAAGTCTGTTAGTGAGAAACCCCAGAGGTGTGAAAACCTCTGATGAAGCCGTGTCTGAAACTGCAGTAAAAATAGAGAGGAAATATTTTCAGCAGCACCATCTGAGTTAGATGTGTCCTAGTCGTCATTGCTGCGTCCACAATCGAATACTTCCCTATTATATAGTATGCGTTGCTGTTCTGTGTGTCTGTTAGGTGTTTTCTTACAGTCTGGCCTCAGATCTCTGTGACGGTCTGGTCTCTATAGATGGCTCGGGTCAATCCTTCAATGCGCGCACTGCAAAAAATGTATTTTATTATTTAGTAGTTTTGTCTTGTTTTCCAGTACAAAGATCTAAACATTCTTAAATCAAGATGCATTTACCTGAGACACAAAATGACTTAAGATAATAAGTCGTGTTTTTTTCTAAAAAAAATGTTTTCAAATTAAAAGGGAATTATTATGCCCCTTTTTACAATGTAATATAAGTCTCAGGTGTCCCCAGAATGTGTCTGTGAAGTTTCAGCTTAAAATACCACTGATAATTTATTATACCATGTTGTAAATGTCCATTTTTGAGTGGAAGGAAAAACATGCTGTTTTCATGCATGTATCTTTAAATGCAAATGAGCTGCTGCGGCCCCGCCCACTTTCTAGAAGAGGGCGGAGCCTTTACAGCTCGTGCCTCAGGTACTCTGACAAAAACTAAAACATCTGTTTGGTTTTGATTATCATCTTTATCACGATCATGCTCACGTGACATTGCAGTTCATCATCATCATGAAAGTTTATTATCTGCATGCGTTTTAAAGCCATATCAGTCTAAACTTCTGATATATGGTTTTCTGAGCGCACACATCTGAAGCAGGAGATCAGAAAGCTGGATGTCAGACGGCGCGTCCCGTAAGTATTAAACTAAGTTCTCTTTCTCGTCTTATTACCTTAAACTGTCAAACACACACAAGGTTATGTCAAAAACACACACATAAGTTCACATAAACACAGTCAGTTATGTCTGTGAACGTAAACAGCATGGAAAGAAACCGCATGTGTATATTAGATCTGTGTATTAAAGTGACAGCAGAGTAATATACAGTACCTACTGCTATATATGCTGTTAATATGAATCAAACGACAAAAGAAAAACAGAAAATCACTCACTGCTCTTGACTGAGTAACTTTAGTAGCTTTAATATTAATACATTTCTTACTTGAATGCTGCTGTTAAATGCTCTGGCGAGGAGAAAAACATGGAGGACTGTGTTCAGCTCACACACATCTGCTCAAACACTGCGGGACGACACACACACTGAACGTTAGAGATTCATCACATCGATAACATGAAATATGAGGAACAGTTATAGTGGTTCTACACTTAGCAAACATCTCTAATCTGTCATGGCAGCAGATCTCCGCTTATGATTTGTAAGCTAATAATGTCACTTGTGTTGCACAAAATCCTGATAAAATCCACCATCAAAGACTCAAAACTCGGACAGAAACCACAGTGACGACGGAGGCAAATAATCCTGCCGTTCACACAAACACACACCTGTGTGTGTAATAACTGACAGCCGGCCAAATCAAACCTGCTCTGGAACAAGGGGGTTCGTTGTAGAACTGATCATGTGACTGCGGTGTTGGGTTCAAACTTTCATGTGGAGCAGCTTTAAACATGCACACACACACACACGCAAACACACACGTTCACTCATCGAGACATACGCCACCTCGCAAATCAATGACCTGTGTGTATGTGTGTGTAGCTGCCGATGTTTTGAGAACCTCCTGACCGGCAGGAGAACTGGCTGAACCGGCTGCCGATTCATCAGAGAGCCGACAGAGAACGTGTAGAAATATCTGGGTTACTTTCAACTTCATTTCTGTGCATCTGTGGCATTCTGTTAATTACCAAAAAATCGTATTTTACATACATCATTACATTTATGTATGTGGCAGATGCTTTTCTCCAAAGCGACTTCAGTTACAAATCATGCATTCCCTGAGAATTTAACCCATAACCTTTGGATGGATAGATAGACAGATAGATAGAACGATAGATAGATAGAATGATGGATAGATAGAACAATGGATAGATAGAACGATAGATAGATAGAACGATAGAAAGATAGAACGATAGATAGACAGATAGATAGAACGATAGATAGAACGATGGATAGAATGATGGATAGATAGATAGATAGATAGATAGATAGATAGATAGATAGATAGATAGATAGATAGAATGATAGATAGATAGATAGAACGATAGATAGATAGATAGAACGATAGATAGATAGAACGATAGAAAGATAGAACGATAGATAGAACGATAGATAGAACGATGGATAGAACGATAGATAGAACGATAGATAGAACGATAGATAGATAGAATGATAGATAGATAGAACGATAGATAGATAGAACGATAGATAGATAGAACGATAGATAGATAGATAGAATGATAGATAGATAGATAGATAGAACGATAGATAGATAGAACGATAGATAGAACGATAGATAGATAGATAGATAGAATGATAGATAGAACGATAGATAGATAGATAGAACGATAGATAGATAGAACGATAGAAAGATAGAACGATAGATAGAACGATAGATAGACAGATAGATAGAACGATAGATAGAACGATAGATAGAACGATAGATAGATAGATAGAACGATGGATAGAACGATGGATAGATAGATAGATAGATAGATAGATAGATAGATAGATAGATAGATAGAATGATAGATAGATAGATAGAACGATAGATAGATAGATAGAACGATAGATAGAACGATAGAACGATAGATAGAACGATAGATAGAACGATAGATAGATAGATAGATAGATAGATAGATAGATAGATAGAATGATGGATAGATAGATAGATAGATAGATAGATAGATAGATAGAACGATAGATAGATAGAACGATAGAAAGATAGAACGATAGATAGACAGATAGATAGAATGATAGATAGAACGATAGATAGAACGATAGATAGATAGATAGATAGATAGATAGATAGATAGATAGATAGATAGATAGATAGATAGATAGATAGATAGATAGATAGAACGATAGAAAGATAGAACGATAGATAGAACGATAGATAGAACGATAGATAGATAGATAGATAGAATGATGGATAGATAGAACGATGGATAGATAGATAGATTTCCATTACACGAGAGTAGATGTTAAAACTTCATGCTGATTTGTACTCGGCTTTCGCCAAGATAAGCAAAACTAAGACGTAGCTTTACAGTAAACTATGCTTCTCCATCCATTTACGCTTCTTTCCATAAGGTAGTGTGACTCCCCTTCTGTCCGGCGTTAACGGCAGCAGTGTACTTGGCGCGTTAGCGCACGCGACGGCTGCAACTACAGGACCAGCACGACAACCGTCTGGATTGAACCGAGTAGGGGACATCTCTAGGGTCTTCAAGTGGGCACCTTCCGTCCTCACTGTTTCGTCGACTAGCCCACGACACCTCAAGAGGGCTCGACAGTGACTCTGGCGTCCCAGAGTCACCCCCCTTCGTCCCCCACTCAACTCAGCCCAGCTTACTGACCTCTACATCCCTCCTGCTGCTGAGACCTAACCACAATATCACAATCTCTCCGCGACCCAACCATACGCGCCAACCCGTTGACTAAGGCTGTCGAGCCCCACTGGTGCGTTAATATGCAGTTTCAGTGGACAACGGTTCCGTATGGCATACCACCTACCGCAAAACACAATATCTACCCAACCACCCGTCATTCACGCAATATCCACAGGAACGTATACAAACAAACCAACAGACTCTTCAAGTTTTAAAGAACTCTACGAAACCGTAGCGTGGCGGCCTGTACACAGCCAGCTAGAATCTTTCCGTCTCAACCACAGCCAGTTGCTGCTCCTTTCTGCTGCTTCAGATAAGTTCTTTACTGTGCGACGCAACTCTTGGCCACTGAATCCGACGTCTCTGAGGAACCGGGTTGTAGAGTGTGCCACAAAACCTCGACAACCCACTTCCACTGGATAAACCTGGACTCTCCATCCTCGCTGTTCTGCTTCAGTGGCCAGATGAGCATACCGCAGTTTCTTCCTCTCATATGCCTCATCTACCGCATCCTCCCATGGCACTGTTAACTCTATCAGTTGAACAATGCGTGCTGATCCAGACCACAAAACAATATCTGGTCGTAGGTTAGTGGTGGCAATCTCAGGTGGAAAAATAAGCCGTTGGTCAAGATCAGCCAGCATCTTCCAGTCCCTAGCAGCTTCCAGTTGTCCTGGGCGAGAATTGGTGTTAACACCTTTTCTTGGTGGTTGCTCGCCTGGGCGGAGGAATATTGTCTTCTGCGTGTAATGTTTTGCTAGAACAGGTGGCAACTTATTGGTCATGTTACGCTTGCCTTCTAATGCTAAAGCCAAACATCGCAGTACTTGGT
>JARWKJ010000014.1:36103120-36133120 GCA_029959095.1 Rhinichthys osculus
AATTATTTTGCAGTCACATTTGGACATTTCTTCTTATACCTTTTTGGCATAAAGGGTTCTTTAAAATTGATTCAAGAATCATAGGGTTCTATAAAAAACTTTTATTCTCTTTTTTTAGACTGTAAAAACCCGTTCACTCCACAACTATAATGATAACGGCACAGAGGAACGATAGCGGTTTCCATTCACCAATTTTTATGCGCATTTTGGAATATCGCATAAAAAACACTGTAAGGAAGCACCAAGATATATCATAAATTGATCATTGGATTTTTTTTCCAGCTGATGAAGAATTAAAACATTGACAGCCGATCAGAATCCATCCTGTTTTAAAGAGCTCGAGCATTTAAAGCAGCAGACAAAAAACTAGAGTTATCATTATAGTTATATATTTACAGTTATCGTTCTTGGTTTGAACAGGCCTTAACAAATGCAGAACAAAAACGTGCAAAAGTGTGAAAATATGACTAGCTATGAAACTATCCTCAAGAGATGTGATGATGGAAATGATGACACCTGTTGCTGTTTGAAGACAGTCTATATTGGAGTTGAACTGTCCCTTTAAGAACCTGAAGTCCACATGCAACTGCTGGAGTTTGACTGTCACACACACACACACACACACACACACACACACACACACACACACACACACTCTCTCTCTCTGCAGGTAGCTGATGTGTGTCGTTCTGCACAGCTGTCAAGATTGCTGCGCTTGAATCCATGTGGCAGCTGCAGCAAGCATCCAGCTGTGTGTGTGTGTGTGGAGCCAAATGCTCCTTTGTCATCTCCAAACAATAGAGACAATCGGGCAACACACTCACCCCGGACATGGCAATTAAATCACACAAACAGAGCAGGGGGTGTTATGGAGATGATGATGAGGATGATGAAGGGGGAGGGCCGCTGGACGTTAATAAAGACAGCGTGTTACAGTCAGGATCTGCTTCTGATTGTATTTATTAAAGGTTCTCTAAGCGAACAAATTTCAAGCCTTTATTTGTTATAATTTTGATGATTATGGCGTACAGCTTATGAAAACCCCAAATTCAATAGAATAATGTGAAAAGGTTTTCACAGCTGTACGCCATAATCATCAAAATTATAACAAATAAAGGCTTGAAATATCTCACTTTGCATGTAATGAGTCTATATAATATATTAGTTTCACCTTTTAAGTTGAATTACTGAACTTAAATGAACTTTTGCACCATATTTAAATTTTTTGAGTTTCACCTGTAAATCTAAACCGCCTAATGTTACTGAATGAAATGTCGATCCAGGATGAGTTACAGGACTGTTCAAGCATTAGGGGTGTTGATGGACTCGATTCTCTCCTTCCATGTTTAGATCATCTTTCTGAATCCTATCCCGATGTAGTTTTGACAAAAAAAGTGATTTTCTCAGCTTTTTGCTTAAAATTTAGCTTTTTTACGAAACTACCCATATTCAAGTGTTGAAAAAAAGAATGCATTAAGCCAAAAATAAAACTTTTTTTTTTGGGTGTGTTGTGGTATATGGTTTGTTTTTTCTTTTAATATGTTGCATGTTTAGATATCATACAGCAAAATATTCTAGGGGCCATAAAGTTTTTGTGAAAATGATCAAAAACACCGGCGGTGGCTGGCAACTTAAAAAAAACCCTGCTGGCGGCGAACGAGTTAATACTCTCTATAATAATTGCAATGTTTAAATAATGTGGACGGACGGTAAAGCCTAGATGAAACAGTATTTAATATATATATCACCATAAAAAATATGTGCATCCCAATTCGTGTACTTATGCACTATTCTTTGCTGTTTTGTAGTATAAATAGTGCGAGTAGTGTGTTCACACTGTAAGGTTCCAAATAGAATTTTATAAAACGGATAGTTCCGGTCCTTGATTCTGATTGGTTGAGCTCCGCGTCGTGCCTAGCAACGCCCCTTAGCTGTTCTAAATTCACTGTAAAACAGGGCTTATTGCTTTATTAAATACCCAGATGATGCACTAAATTAACTGAAAAAATGAAGTGTGGAATGTTGGACATTTCATGCACTCGTCTGTCGCAGCTTTAATTATGCAACAGAGGGGGAGGGGCATCAGACTGAGGTTTAATGACAAAATAACCTTATAAAGTTCAAACTCTACACCGTTGAGTGTCGAGTACAGTGCGTCATTTGCAGGCAGTGTTATTATTTTAAACTAAAACAAACACTTTAGAAACACAAAGACGGTGCATTCATGTTACGAATGAGAAAGTGAAATGCGCAATATGGGCGGAATAAGTCCCGCCTTCTAAATAAAAGAGCCAATCGCAACTGCCGTCAGAAGCTCTGGTTGCAATAGAAACAGTCAAAATATGAATAAATGCAATTTTTTTTTGCATAATAACCAAAAAAAAAAAAAAGGACAAAGACTCTATTTTACACCCCTTCTCAGTTTATTTTCAGTTGCATAAAAAAACAAAACAATCGATGACATCTTTGAGTGAGCCCAGATCTACAGTTCGGCCAGCTGACAAGGTTGCCACATCTGCTTTGCACGTCAATAAAATGCAAATGAAGATGATCTGCGTTCAATAGTCTGGTGGGTTGCAACACTGAAGAAGTCAAAGGTCACATGTTGCCTGTTGCTTGAATGGGGCGGAGCCTAATAATGCGAAACCCTGACAACGCACGACTGCTGACAGGTGCAACTAGGAGCAAATCAAATGAAACTCTAAATACAAAAACAACAATTGAAATCATGTTTGAAAGACAAACACACACTCACACAGAGATGGTTTCATGAGCACCACATGCATGTATGTGCAGAAAATCACTCTATGAGGGGGAATCTCACCAAATCGGACAAGAACAGGCCAAAAAAAACAATGAGTAAGTCATATTTTGCATGAAGAAAACCTTAACTTTCTCAATGCAAAATATTTCTATACGAGCCAGCCATGTGTTCATGAGATTCACCCCTCGCGTGTGTGTTTGTCTTTTCATTTGGATTCTTGATGCAAGACAGAAAATACACAAACCCCAAACCTGCCGGCAAACCATGAGGTTCCGCGTGCGTTTCCTCCCCTAAATAAAGCGGGAGGCCACCAACTATTCACAGAAAATAGTTCAAAAACACTTCCTATGCTCCCCGTCTAAAACTCATATTCATATGCCGTTTACAAGATTACATGTAGCTTATTCATAACTAGATGACTGGCTTGTGTTAAATCAATATCGATGCACACAGTCGTCAAAAGCCAGAGAAATTGACACGTAATAGCTAGATATACCGTTAAAAGATTTGACCGCCGTCCTCGGCAAACAAATTTGTTAAAAGTTAATAGTTTTAAATAGAACGACTTGCAAAAAACGACCACGGCAAAACGGCCTATATATTGACAGCCATTGTTGCTTAATTTCATTTCGACTCATGCTTGATTTTTTTGACTTTTTCAACATCTCACATTGTCTATTTAGGAAGCTGAACATTGCAGGGCAGTAATGAGAGCCTGTCTATCAGCAGCTCGCCAACTAAAGAGCAGTCGTCCAACTCGCAGGGGTTTCCAAGGCCACTATTGTCTCCCAAAACCTGATTCTACCGTTCATTCTAGCAAAACATTCGAAATCCTCCACAACCCGCGACACTTTTTACATACATGTTTATCTTTTTTTTATTTTTTTATTTTTAAAGCGATCGCCTTAAAACAGTGCAAAACGAAAGTAATCCTGTGCAACAGATCTACTTCTAAAAACAAAAATCACATTCATGAAAAACGAGTAGATGAATCATTCAGAAAACATCCTTGCGTTCAAACAAAATCGAACGCAATGTAAGATTTGTTGGGCAACCCTTTACTTAAAGCCTTTATATATATTATAATTCATTATAAATGTGTTTTAATGCACCTTATAATGCATTGTATGATATCATGGATCATTGTAACTACAGTTATAATACAAATCTATACCTTTAGATACACTCACCTAAAGGATTATTAGGAACACCATACTAATACTGTGTTTGACCCCCTTTCGCCTTCAGAACTGCCTTAATTCTATGTGGCATTGATTCAACAAGGTGCTGAAAGCATTCTTTAGAAATGTTGGCCCATATTGATAGGATAGCATCTTGCAGTTGATGGAGATTTGTGGGATGCACATCCAGGGCACGAAGCTCCCGTTCCACCACATCCCAAAGATGCTCTATTGGGTTGAGATCTGGTGACTGTGGGGGCCATTTTAGTACAGTGAACTCATTGTCATGTTCAAGAAATCAATTTGAAATGATTCGAGCTTTGTGACATGGTGCATTATCCTGCTGGAAGTAGCCATCAGAGGATGGGTACATGGTGGCCATAAAGGGATGGACATGGTCAGAAACAATGCTCAGGTAGGCCGTGGCATTTAAACGATGCCCAATTGGCACTAAGGGGCCTAAAGTGTGCCAAGAAAACATCCCCCACACCATTACACCACCACCACCACCAGCCTGCACAGTGGTAACAAGGCATGATGGATCCATGTTCTCATTCTGTTTACACCAAATTCTGACTCTACCATCTGAATGTCTCAACAGAAATCGAGACTCATCAGACCAGGCAACGCTTTTCCAGTCTTCAACTGTCCAATTTTGGTGAGCTCTTGCCAATTGTAGCCTCTTTTTCCTATTTGTAGTGGAGATGAGTGGTACCCGGTGGAGTCTTCTGCTGTTGTAGCCCATCCGCCTCAAGGTTGTGCGTGTTGTGGCTTCACAAATGCTTTGCTGCATACCTCGGTTGTAACGAGTGGTTATTTCAGTCAAAGTTGCTCTTCTATCAGCTTGAATCAGTCGGCCCATTCTCCTCTGACCTCTAGCATCAACAAGGCATTTTCGCCCACAGGACTGCCGCATACTGGATGTTTTTCCCTTTTCACACTATTCTTTGTAAACCCTAGAAATGGTTGTGCGGGAACATCCCAGTAACTGAGCAGATTGTGAAATACTCAGACCGGCCCGTCTGGCACCAACAACCATGCCACGCTCAAAATGGCTTAAATCACCTTTCTTTCCCATTCTGACATTCAGTTTGGAGTTCAGGAGATTGTCTTGACCAGGACCACACCCCTAAATGCATTGAAGCAACTGCCATGTGATTGGTTGATTAGATAATTGCATTAATGAGAAATTGAACAGGTGTTCCTAATAATCCTTTAGGTGAGTGTAGTATTTGTGGGTATATTAAAACATAATTTCAGATGTAACAAGACATCTGCGAATATAATGCATTTTACTTCGGTTACAATTATTTATGAAAAGATACAATGCATTATGACATATATTCACATTTATAATGCATTATAGATAAAGGCTTTAAGTAAAGTGTCACCATTTCATTTTTTCGGAATAATTTGCGTTCTGCTTGCATTTCACAAACGAAGCCTATTACATGTACATTTATACGTTTTTTTTTTTGTAAAAAAATGCGACTTCAAGAGTAAAAGAAAGTAATAATAATAACAATAATGCATAACATTAAGGACACTATAACACATTATAAACAGGGACGCGGCCCGAGACGGAACAGGAAGAGGAAACTCAAGAGATCCGACTGATGTTCATGAAGAACCTGACCACTTCATGTCCAATGTGTCCTCACACACACACACCTCCCGCAGCCATCTGCTGTGTGTGTGTGTGTGTGCGTTTCTGACAAAAGAAAGCCAGCGTGACCCCAGCTGGACGCCCCTGTGGGTCGACGGCGTGCTCCTGACGCCTGGGGGCCGGAGCGGGACGGATGGATGAAGCACAGCCTCCAGGACACAGAAAACACACTCTCTGGGGTTCAGCACGTCCAGGGAATATTTGACAACAAAGTCAAAAGAAAGAAATAAGGATTTCGCTTAAAGAAAATGAAGCCTATTTTTAGGACCATTAAGACTTTGTTCATTTTTGGGCATTATTTTCATGAATATTAAGCACATTTGCAGCTACAATAACCTCCCACCACACCCCAAAAAAAACTTTAATATAAAAAATAAAGAATTAATTTAAAAAAGAAAAAAATTCTCAAAAAACGAATCATCCCTCTGTTAAATTCATGACAGTTAAGTATTTATGCATTATGCAATTTTAACAATCATGAAAATAATGCAACAAAATGTTTAAAGAATTTCAAATATTCCTTAAATTGAAGCCTATCACTAGGAACAATTCGATTTTGCTGCACTGTGATATAACTATCATGAATATTTAGTGCATTTGTAACGCAATTCTTAAAAAAATTATTATCACTCTAATACAAAAAAATAACAATGAATTAATTAACTTGTAAAGTATTTATACATCATGATATATTTTTGGGGGGAAATGTGCTTATCTGATGAAAATAATGACAATGCAAAAAAAAAAAAAACATCTTAAATATAGAAAATTAAATTTAAAAAATGAATAGAAATGGTCTTATTCTCAAAATTATTATCATCACTCTAATGCAAAAAATAATGTTGCATTAAAGAAATGATAAAATATTGATGAAAAGGGTTAAAAATAGGCTTCATTTTTTGTGCAAACAATTTTTTTCTTTAGATTTTTTTTTTTTTTTTACATTTCGTAGATTTTTCTTTAGATTATCTTTCTGTTGACATTTTGTCTAGAAAGAATGGCAGGCAGACAGTGTGCGTGCGCGTCTAATGACTGTCTGGTTTTGCGTCTGTATGTCTGGGTCAGCTCATGAATATGCAGATGTGAAGTGTGAACATATACATATTCATTTCAATCTGCATATTTTACCCTCTGACCTCTGACCCTCATCCCACAACACCCTGTCTCATCCATCCTATAGCAGAATGCTTGTGTGTGTGTGTGTGTGTGTGTGTGTGTGTGTTGTAGTGTGTCCGTGGCCTGTAGTGGTTAGTTAGACGAGTCTCTGGATGTGTGTGTTGTGTTGCGCAGTGGTCAGGCCGTGAGCTTCTGGATGGTTCTGTTGTAGTATGCAGTGGTCAGCGCCTCCAGTGGGCTCCAGTGGTGAGCGTGAAGCTCGATGACCTCCATCAGGAGCGAGCGCGTCAGCTGGGACTCAGCCGGACACAACATCTTATCCCGCACCGCGGCCAGCAGCTCCGTCATCATCTCGGGAAGCTGCTCCTCCAACAGCCGGCCGGTGCTCTGGAGCTGCAAGAACATCCAGACGAGAATCAGCAACGACACAAACAGAGGCAGAAACCTTCCTTCCCCTGTTCTCCTAGGAAATGATTATCTCAGGAAAAAGTGTGAGACTGGGACTCTGTGCCACCAAATATCAACATTTATTTGAAAATATCCTGTAATATTCCTTTAAAGATGAATGGAGAAAGAGAGACAAAGAGGGGGCAGGAATCACTGAGTGTTTTTAAGAGGAAATAAGATGTTCAAAGGGAGACGGACACACTCAGGCTCAAGGAAGGGTCAGAGGTCAACTCCACAGGGGGGACCGAGAAACAGATGCTCGTCTGAGTGAGAGAGACAGACAGAGACAAAGAGAGAGAGAGAGAGACACTGGACGGAAGCAGTCGGATGTCCAGACAAACTGTCTCCTGATGATCCGGTTTGCGGGCAGATGGGACATCATCCACACTGACCATCATATTGGTTTGTTTTGGATATATATGTGTGTGTTTTGGATATACACACACAGATACACACATTATATATGTTTGTGTGTGTGTGTGTGTACATGTATATACAGTATACACACACACGTATATATATATATTTTTTTTTTCCATTATTGTAATATATATTGTATATACCATTGATATATTACCATTTTGAATATCAATCACGCTGATTAATTTCTTCACTCCAGTCGGCTCATGTTAATATGAAAATATTTGTGCATTGGCATGCTCAGGTAAGATGATGTAAAAAACAGCTCTCTGTCTGTACCATCTTGATTTTTTTTGCTCGCTCTCATCACTTTCACTTTTATTCTCGTGCACTGACTCGTTCGCTAAGCTGAACAGCCAATCAGAACTCTCTCTCCCCGCCGCCGCCGCCTATTCAACATGCTGAATCGACCAAAAAAACAACGGCGTCCGACTAGAGCCAGCGGTGCGCAGACACTCGTAAACGCCTGACCGTCGGCTTGTTGTGTCCTGGGCTTTATCCATCCGTCAGTCTTGATCATTATGAATGTGTTACAGCAGTTTTCACAATCTCAGAGATGCTGTTAAACTCAACTCACCTCCATAGAACAGCAGAGAACAGCGTCTTCCTTCACCTCAGGAGAGTCCAGGAGCTGAAACACAGAACACACTCCTTACGTCAGTCGGTGCAGCGAATGACCAATCACAGTCAAGTATAAGTCACCTTTGTTTATATAGCGCTTTATACAATAATACAGAGGGTTTCCAAGCAGCTTTACAGTGATAAACAAGAATCAATTATAGTTCAATTCAGCTATAAAGTCATTGGTGTTGTTATTCACTTTGAGTCGGTTCAATGTTGATTCCATTCATAAACAGTTTTTCATAAAACATTTTTAGTACATTTATGCATTTGGGAGATGTTTTAATCCACTGCATCAAATATATAATTTAAGGCAAGACAGGTGAATAGGGTAAAAATATGAACTAATTAATATCACCATACTTTCCCCAGTAGATTAATCACAGTAGACATTAGTGCTGTATAGCAAGTTTTCTGAAATGTTATGTTTAAATATGCAAATGGTGCATTATCGAATTATATATGCACTAATTTGCATACATTTCCAGAATGGATAAAAATAGCCAGAGGATAAAAATCTTGTTTCATTATGTTGACATTAAAGGGGTCTTTTGATGCTTTTTAATGTTTTCCTTTTCCTTTAGTATGTAATGTATCCGTTTGTGCATGTATACGACGAAGTTACAAAGCTCAGTGTCGCATAAGGGATTTATCAACACTGATCCAGACCTGCCTAAAACGCCTCGATCCAAAACCACAAATTTCTTCCGCAAACGTCTACGTCACAATCTGAAATATCATCATAATTAGACAAAGGCAAACGCAAAAAGAGAAGACGAGGCTTCAGTTAATTGTAGAGTCGTCGCGGCGTGGAGACATGGTGTGTTTGGATGTGAAAGCAAAACTGTTTTATTTGGCCTCCCGAAAGCGTTCTGCTCAAGTTATCCTTTTAAAAGTTGGTTCTGATTGGTTGCCGCTGCTGACGTAAGACGCTGCTGACGTGTGTCTGGTGTGTGTGTGTGTGTATTCTGGTTCTGTTGTGGATCCGCATTCAGTGCCGCTGCTGACGTAAGACGCTGCTGACGTGTGTCTGGTGTGTGTGTGTGTGTGTGTATTCTGGTTCTGTTGTGGATCCGCGCTCAGTGCCGCTGCTGACGTGTGTCTGGTGTGTGTGTGTGTGTGTGTGTGACGTAAGACGCTGCTGACGTGTGTCTGGTGCGCCCGAGCTTCGTTTACAGTCTGAGGGAGACGCACGCTGGAAACAAAACAATCTTCGCAAACATGTCTAAGGATTTCCACACAGAGGAAGACTTGCATTTTTTTGCCCAGCCATATTTATTTGAACCCGAATACACGGACGCACCAGACACACGTCAGCAGCGTCTTACGTCAGCAGCGTCACTGAACGCGGATCCACAACAGAACCCGAATACACACACACACACACACACACACACACATACATGCACCAGACACACGTCAGCAGCGTCTTACGTCAGCAGCAGCACTGAACGCGGATCCACAACAGAACCCGAATACACACACACACACACACACACACACACACACACATACATGCACCAGACACACGTCAGCAGCGTCTTACGTCAGCAGCAGCACTGAACGCGGATCCACAACAGAACCCGAATACACACACACACACACACACACACACACACACACACACACACATACATGCACCAGACACACGTCAGCAGCGTCTTACGTCAGCAGCGGCACTGAATGCGGATCCACAACAGAACCAGAATACACACACACACACACACCAGACACACGTCAGCAGCGTCTTACGTCAGCAGCGGCACTGAACGCGGATCCACAACAGAACCAGAATACACACACACACACACACACACCAGACACACGTCAGCAGCGCCACTGAACGCGGATCCACAACAGAACCGGAATACACACACACACACACACACACCAGACACACGTCAGCAGCGTCTTACGTCAGCGGCGTCACTGAACGCGGATCCACAACAGAACCAGAATACACACACACACACACACACACACACACACACCAGACACACGTCAGCAGCGTCTTACGTCAGCAGCGCCACTGAACGCGGATCCACAACAGAACCAGAATACACACACACACACACACACACACACACCAGACACACGTCAGCAGCGCCACTGAACGCGGATCCACAACAGAACCGGAATACACACACACACACACACACCAGACACACGTCAGCAGCGTCTTACGTCAGCAGCGGCACTGAACGCGGATCCACAACAGAACCGGAATACACACACACACACACCAGACACACGTCAGCAGCGTCTTACGTCAGCAGCGGCACTGAACGCGGATCCACAACAGAACCGGAACACAATACAATGCTGAATAAAGTCGTAGTTTTTGTTATTTTTGGACCAAAATGTATTTTCGATGCTTCAACACATTCTAACTAACCCACTGATGTCACATGGACTACTTTGATGATGTCTTTATTTCCTTTCTGGACAAGGACAGTTTACCGCACATACATTTACAATGGAGGGACAGAAAGCTCTCGGACTAAATCTAAAATATCTTAAACTGTGTTCTGAAGATGAACGGAGGTCTGACGGGCTTGGGACGACATGAGGGCGAGTCATTAATGACATAATTTTCATTTTTGGGTGAACTAACCCTTTAATGCCTTGGAAGCTCGTGATTATGGTAAGTGGCGTTACATTTCTGTCCAACGCTTGATGTGTTTGGCCAATCACAACGCACTGGGACAAGCTGGCCAATCAGATCACTCGGAGCTTTTCGGAAGGAGGGGCTTTGCAGAAATCAGTGTGTTTCAGATGGACAGGGAATAGATGAGATGTAATAATGCAGTGTGTGAAAAAGAATGCGTCTTCCAGCATGTTAATGAACTTTATCTCTTTTTATCAGTCCATAAATCTATAAATGCTATATGACCAAAATCCTCTCTAATATAGATAGGAATAAAACTGTAAAGTTTGGTGCATGCAAAGCTGTTGAAGTGGAGATTTCTGACTCACAGCCTTTATGTATCTAGCGTCTGAAGATTTCAGTAACAATACATAACTTTAAAGTCAGTCCTTCCAGAAAAACGCGGAGTTTTTTTGTGATTGTTGCGGGCAAAAACCCTTGATTATGCGGCCCGTTTTCTTAAAAAATGCGATGGAATATGCGGGATATTTATGCAATTTTATGCGGTGAAATTGCGGGAACTTGCAAAAACTGCGATTTGATGAAAAAGAGAAGAAAAAAAGTGATTCCCCAACACCCTGTTCTCATATGGCTACTACCTTAATGTAAAGAGTCATTTCTTATTACTTCCTATGATAAGCAAGCATAACTACATCACAGAGAGTGCTGGAGTATTTCAGTTCTCATCTTGTTTTATTTCAGACCTTAATAAACACATCAAACTAACAAAACATTGATGAGTCAAACAAGTTCTGTGGCTTTACAAAAGGAATATGCTACAACTTCTGTAAAAATGAATAAATAAAATATAAAAAAATAAAGTGTGCTCCTGTTTCTTTTTCGATGACGTTCACGTCGCGTTATTACGTCACTTCATAACGCTCCCATGGCAACAGCGGCAAACGGCTGCTCTCGTGTGAAGCAAACTTTTTTGCAACGAAAATGCGAGGATTATGAAATCATGCAAGCCCTGGATATTTTGCACGGAAATCGGCAATTTATGCGGCGAAAGTGCGGCGTATTTGAATGCGGACTTTGGCTGATTATGCACTAAATCATGCGATCGCATAATCGCGTTATTCTGGAGGGACTTAAGTGTATTTTGGATGTTTTCTTTTCACTAGTCTGAGAGAAGACAAGTTATGGAAGCAAAATAACCCAAACGTGTCTTGCCTTCCTGAAGTTCATGCATTCCCTGGGAAATGAACGCTGCTGGTGGCACGCTCTACTGTTGGAGCTATTCGATTATGCATCTTTAATTTGCACAGTTGAACAGACTTCAGCTTTCAGGAGGACACTGCTGGTAATCCAGATGTATATATATAGACCACACATCAACACACGAATCATCTTTCACTTCCTCTTTCACTGTTCCTCATAAACCACCAGCCGACAGACGCCAGCGAGACCAATATCAGCCGAGTCCGAGTCTCAACCCCAGACAACTGTTGTGACAGACAGAAATGTGCTCAGTCTGACCACAAACACAGAAGCGAAACTCACTAAACAGGACAAATACACATTATTATTCAGCAACTGAGTCTGATGCAACATGCATTTCTCCGTTTCAAAGGGAATTTTAAAGCGGAAAACAGAAAAGCCCCATAGATGAGCATTGCAATGAGAACGAATGAAAGAAATCCCGAAAAGCAAAGAAATGTAAGCATTTAGCAACGTTCTCAGCGTTATGCTTTTCACTCAAAAATAGCAGCTATTCTAATCCTGTGGTCTGCCTTCCCATATGTCTTTTCCCGTAACAGACACGATGATGTCATTGGACATTATGTAAGAATGTTCTTCTCGTCTTGGCCAACATGTTTGTGTAATGCAAAATTGCTGATTTGCCCCAGGCACACATGAACTGCGTTCAAAATCACGAATGATAATGATTCATTCATAAATTGTGCTGAAAGTTCTGCTTTTTGCATTTATATTGCTATAGCGTTCTCATCTGAATGACAGAGTGACGAAACAGAACTAAACACAAATTAAAACTAGACATTGATTCAATCAGACTGGATCCTCATAGTCTAGAGCTGGGCTTAAACAGCGTTTGGGGAAGTCCAAAGAGAGACTATTAATCATACTTGAAATTAAATAAAAGTGTGGTTTAACTTGACAAATGTATGACACAAATATATTATTATTGTATATTAACATGTGCTTCTCAAAGTGATACTACTCCCATTACTAATAAAATCTATTAAAATATGAATTATTATTATTAAGAAATATATTGGTTTTATGATTATTGCTTAATAATAAATATAATAATAATACAATAAATATGCATTATTATTATAAACAAATATTGGTTGTATGATATTGCTCAATAATATTAATAAAGTATTATTATTAAAATGATCTTGGTTGTCTTGATATTCCTTAAAATGCTGCTGCTACTACTACAACTACTAATAAATATTTTAACATTTTATTATTATTTGAGATGTTGTGAATAATAATAATAATAATAATAAGTATTAAAATAAGTATCACTATTATAATAAAAATTTCTATTATTTTGAGGAATATCATACAACGAATATATTTTCATGTTTTAATTTATACTTTATTTGATAAAAAAAAAGTTTTGTTGTAAATTAATTGCTATACTGTGTTTTACTTTGATTAAATTGTTAAAGTTCTATAAATTCATTGCATTAGAGACCATTTTTGATGATGGGTTTTATAAAACACAGAATCTAAAGAAAATAAAAAGGATGTATGGGCCTAAATTAAAAGGTAGCTTATTCTGCAAAGTTATGTTTACATTAATTTTTTAGCTCTGACAAACATGTGGAATGCATTTCATTCCCCATGATTACTGATGATAAATATTGATATAGAAAAATTATTTTTTTTTGTGATAATATTTTGGCCATATTGCCCAGCCCAGCTATTAGTGGTGGTAAAGTCAAGCATCACTATTGCTATACCTGATATACCAAACTTAACGAGACTTAAACACCTAACGCTGAGAGTTAAAGTTGTATTTTAAAACTTGTACAGCTTTCACACGACTTCATAAGATTTCTGGACTAATATAATGATGTTCTTGAGCCTTTCAGGCCGTTCTGATATGATTACTCTTGCTACTAAAGGTGGATCTGTGTGTGTGTGTGTGTGTGTGTGTCTGAAGAGATCTACTGAGACGACTAGCAGAACGCAGGGCGGGAAAAGCACTCAGGCAGTGACACAGGCAGCCCTTTGTGAGGCAGGGGGCCTGCAGGGGCCGGTGGACCACGCTGATCAAAGCTGACGCGAGCGGGTCTGGATACCGTCTCACAAAACAGCTGACAACCTCCCGCACAATCCCACAAAAAACAGGAATTTCATTCAAGCAGACTCGCTCTCAAAATACACTTCACTTCACGGGTTACCACAACAACAGTCTCCAAAACATTACAGCAGACATTTATACAGATCATCTACTTTACGGGACTTTTTTTCCTAAAGTACACTTATAATGTTACTGTTTATGTTGTGAGTATAACAGTATTTCTACATCACTCTTTGGTTTCAAAAGACAATATGACCCCTTTACTTTTGGTCCTGACTCTTAATATAATTAAAGAAAATGTGGGAAGTAGTGATTCTTCAGAGAAAAATTACCAAACAAAAAAAAAAGAAGGGGCTTTGCTAACATGAGCAAACGTCAATTAGCTGGATGTTAACCAGACGGCAGCGTCTGTGCTCTTTAAAACGTTTGATCTAGTCTAATGAAAATACAAATGCAAAAAAATATAAATTTTACTTTATTTGTTGAGAAAATCAGTGTCAAAATTATAGTACGGCCTGCAGTTAAGGTTAAAGAGTCTTACAGGGTTCACTAATTTCTATGAGTTCCAGTCGTTTCTGATTACTGAACATTTAAAAAGAAATGTATGGATATTTCTGGAACAGATTTCTATTCGTATCTCAAGAGTCAAAACTTGGAATTCCAAGATTTAAACAATTACACTTATAAAAAAAAAAGAAGCTATACCTACCAGATTAAAACTAAAATAAAATATATATATAGTTAAAAAAACAAATGTTTCAAATGTTTGCAGTAAACTTTACTTAAAGCCTTTATGTATAATGCATTATAAAGGTATTAATAATGTACGTTATAATGCATTATATATTTTAACATTTAATTGTAACCAAAGTTAAAATGCATTTTAATATTCAGATTCCTTGTCGCATCTGAAATTGGTTATTTAGGTTTTAATGCATTATACTTTCTAAAGGGGAGTAATTAATAGATAAGTATTATAACTGTGGTTAAAATTATTCACGAGACCATAAAATGCATTATAAGGTGCATTACAAGGTATGAATTACACATTTTTTTAAAGAAATTAATACTTTTATACAGCAAGGATGCATTAAATTGATCAAAAGTGACAGTAAAGTAAATGCTGAACTTTTATCATGTTTTAACAAATATTCCACAGCACAACTGTTTTCAACATTGATAATAATAAGAAATGTTTCTTGAGCAGCAAATCATCATATTAGAGTGATTTCTGAAGGATCATGTGACACTGAAGACTGGAGTAATGATGCTGAAAATTCAGCTTTGATCACAGGAATAAATTACATTTTAAAATATATTCACATAAAAACCAGCTATTTAAAATAGTAATAATATTTCACAATTTTACTGTTTTTACTGTATTTTTCATCAAATAAATGCAGCCGTGGTGAGCAGAACATCTTACCGACCCCAAACATTTGAGCGGTATTTGTATCTCACTATCGACATTGCCATGACTTATCCAAGGACTGTAAGATTTCATTCAATCCATGACATTTACGGCCTTCAAATATATTCCCTAATATCTTCAAGTTTTTCACAACTGTCTTCTCAATCTTTAATGAGATTTCACCTGAACAATAATTGCAAAACCAAGTCAGAAAGTACCCAAAAGTCTCTGAATCTATGATAAGATTTACCAGACCTGAATCCATGGCCCGCGGCGTTTGAAGGAGTGAACATGTATATTGGTGTCTAGAGGTTTCTAGTCCTGGTGGTCTCGGGTAATTACTGATGGGGTCTCCTTATGCTGGTCTCCAGGGTAACTGCTGCTTTAAGTCTAGAGTTATATAGTCCATAATGACGTCCCCAGAGAGCAGGAGCAGAGCTCGTGTTACAGAAACCACCTCAAACTAACCTCATACGCGAATACAACTCCACATCAGAATCAATATAATGAAGAACATGAAGACAAGGCTGTAATTATCTCCCTGAAGACTTCAAAAATTAACATGATCCTACATGGTCAAACTCTCCACTAGCACAGAGACATATTTTAAAGGAGACCTATAATGCCCTTTTAGAAAGCCTAGATTTTGTTTTTGGGCTCTATTAGAACAGGTTTTCATGCTTAAATGTTCATTATTCTCTATGTCTCAAATGTTCAAAGTCTCTATGAAGCCCCTCCTTCTGAAAAGCACACTGTGCTCTGATTGGTCAGCTGGATCAGTGTGTTGTGATTTGTCAACCACTTCGAGTGTGTTTGGGAAATGTCCCCCCCCTTACCATAACCGCCAGTTTCATGCTTTCGAACAATGTCTACTTTGCCCAGCCCTTAAACACTGCAGTTTTAGCTGAGACTAGAAGAGTTTGGTGACGAGAAGATGCTGTTTTCTGCTACCAAAGCAAATCCACTTTACAAGGACTGTCCTAAAGATTGAGTCTTGAGCTGGAATTGATACGGTAAAACATACGTCATCATTACGTATCACTGTCTATCAAGTGCTGAGGAAGATCTGGAGGTCAAATTTAGATATTTTAATGGGAAATTGGTTTCTGACACACACACAATAAACGGTCGGTCAATCACAACAGACTGGGCCATCTGACCAATCAGAGCAGAGTAGACCAATCACAACAGACTGGGCCATGTGACCAATCAGAGCAGAGTAGACCAATCACAACAGACTGGGCCATCTGACCAATTAGAGCAGAGTAGACCATTCACAACAGACTGGGCCATCTGACCAATCAGAGCAGAGTAGACCAATCACAACAGACTGGGCCATCTGACCAATCAGAGCAGAGTAGACCAATCACACAGACTGGGCCATCTGACCAATCAGAGCAGAGTAGCCTAATCACAACAGACTGGGCCATCTGACCAATTAGAGCAGAGTAGACCAATCACAACAGACTGAGCCATCTGACCAATTAGAGCAGAGTAGACCAATCACAACAGACTGGGCCATCTGACCAATCAGAGCAGAGTAGACCAATCACAACAGACTGAGCCATCTGACCAATCAGAGCAGAGTAGACCAATCACACAGACTGGGCCATCTGACCAATCAGAGCAGAGTAGACCAATTACAACAGACTGGGCCATCTGACCAATCAGAGCAGAGTAGACCAATCACATAAACTGAGCCATCTGACCAATTAGAGCAGAGTAGACCAATCACAACAGACTGAGCCATCTGACCAATCAGAGCAGAGTAGACCAATCACACAGACTGGGCCATCTGACCAATCAGAGCAGAGTAGACCAATTACAACAGACTGGGCCATCTGACCAATCAGAGCAGAGTAGACCAATCACATAGACTGAGCCATCTGACCAATTAGAGCAGAGTAGACCAATCACAACAGACTGGGCCATCTGACCAATCAGAGCAGAGTAGACCAATCACAACAGACTGAGCCATCTGACCAATCAGAGCAGAGTAGACCAATCAAAACAGACTGGGCTAGGGTTGCCGCGGTGAGGAAAATTTCCCACCGGTTAATCGACGTGTCACAACACCGGTAATCCCGGTGTCACCGTGGGGGGCGGGGCGGGTTAAATAGCTTTTAAATGCGTGTGCGTTATACTTTCACTTTCGAAATAAGCGTCAATTGGCAATTCAGCGTCAATTGCTTGAATGGACAAAAAAACAACAACTCGGCTCGCTGATAATAAAACTTTTATTTATAGACAGAACTTTTATTAGCATAACGAACGAATAAAAATAACCCCATGCATAGGCTGAAAATGGTCAAACTGTGGGCCCAAACAAATAAGAACCATAAAACGTTTATAAACGAATAAGAAAATAAAACAGGCCTAAATAAATTACACATTCCGCCATTATCTTGCTTTTCTGTAATTTGACTCGTTCTCATCTCCACACGTGCTAAATGGAATCCTGATGCTTGCTGATCTGTGACGTGACTGGCTCTTGGCACGCACTGCGCAGTTCAGTTTTTAATTATAATGTATGCTCTCTTCTAAACTAAATAATTGATAATTATTATTTTTAATTAATTCAAATAAATATTTTAGCAAAAACGAATACTTTAAAAAAGTCAAGACATCGCGGTGTCACGGTGGGAAAGTGATGTCACCGGTGATGGGGCTTAAAACCGGTAACACCGTCAACACCGTCTATCGCGGCAAGCCTAGACTGGGCCATTTGACCAATCAGAGCAGAGTAGACCAATCACAATAGACTAGGCCATTTGACCAATCAGAGCAGAGTAGACCAATCACAATAGACTAGGCCATTTGACCAATCAGAGCAGAGTAGACCAATCACAATAGACTAGGCCATTTGACCAATCAGAGCAGAGTAGACCAATCACAATAGACTAGGCCATTTGACCAATCAGAGCTGAGTAGACCAATCACAACAGACTGGGTCATCTGACCAATCAGAGCAGAGTAGACCAATCACAACAGACTGAGCCATCTGACCAATCAGAGCAGAGTAGACCAATCACAACAGACTGGGCCATCTGACCAATCAGAGCAGAGTAGACCAATCAAAACAGACTGGGCCATCTGACCAATCAGAGCAGAGTAGACCAATCACAACAGACTGTGCCATTTGACCAATCAGAGCAGAGTAGACCAATCACAACAGACTGTGCCATTTGACCAATCAGAGCAGAGTAGACCAATCACAACAGACTAGGCCATTTGACCAATCAGAGCAGAGTAGACCAATCACAATAGACTAGGCCATTTGACCAATCAGAGCTGAGTAGACCAATCACAACAGACTGGGTCATCTGACCAATCAGAGCAGAGTAGACCAATCACAACAGACTGAGCCATCTGACCAATCAGAGCAGAGTAGACCAATCACAACAGACTGGGCCATCTGACCAATCAGAGCAGAGTAGACCAATCACAACAGACTGAGCCATCTGACCAATCAGAGCAGAGTAGACCAATCAAAACAGACTGGGCCATCTGACCAATCAGAGCAGAGTAGACCAATCACAACAGACTGTGCCATTTGACCAATCAGAGCAGAGTAGACCAATCACAACAGACTAGGCCATCTGACCAATCAGAGCAGAGTAGACCAATCACAACAGACTAGGCCATCTGACCAATCAGAGCAGAGTAGACCAATCACAACAGACTGGGCCATTTGACCAATCAGAGCAGGGCAGGCTCGTGGAAAGGAGGGGTTTAAAGAGACCGGATCCTTTATCGACTGTTGCAGACACTGTGAGAAAAGAGCTGATGCTGGAATGGATATTATGAGAAAATTAAAGTGTTTTTGACCTTGGATACGTGTAAACCTGTTGTAGGAGACTGCAACACAAAATTAGTAACCTTTAAAATAGCATAATAGTGGCACTTTAATATGCAAATATTGCATCTATAAAATCACAAACTTCAGCTATCCTACTGCATTCACATCATCTTGAGTTTCTCTCTTACCACTAGAGCCTTTCAAATCTATGAATGAATAGTGTAGAACTTGTATATGAGTTGTAGCTGTATGCAACCAGGTAAAAGTGATGAAAATGCACAAAAGAATCCAACAAAAGGGTTTGAGAAGATCAGAGATGCGTCCAACCCTTCAGCTCAAGCAGCTTTCAAGTGAACAACAGACGCTCTCTTTTCTCCCTCCCTCCATTCATCCTGTCTTTTATTTTCTCCCACACCCTCAGCGCTCCAAATACACCTGTCAGCTCCACACTACAGCTGGATCACCTGTAATTACCCAACCTGCTCTGCCGGTCCACACAACACACACTTCACACACCTGGCTGAGACGTAATCGCTGTCACACACCGACACTAAGTGCCTGGTCAGACTCCCAGACCCTCGTGTCGGGACGTGCCGATACGAGAGCCGAACGGGATGTTAATCCGGCTGCGATCCTGAATAGCGGCATTCATACGGCACAAACACACACTGCACTCTCACCCAGATCACGTCTCTTTGATGTGGAGCTGCAGAAGAATCAAACTCTGGCTTTTGACGGATCACGTCTGTCATCAGCTGAACAACTGACAGGATTCAGCCCAGACAGGGAAGCCCTATTCACCAGCGATCGGGGCATTTCACTAGACAAAGATCGTCTTTAAGTCTTAAAGGGGTCGGATAATGAATAAAAAAATAAAATAAAATTCTTGATCTTTTGAAATGAGTTTGATGTATTGTGAAACAAATACAGTAACTTTCACACAGCAAAACTACCTTGCAAGCAGAGCTGCATGATTAATCTAAATAAAACCGTAAATAAAAATGAAGTGTGCCACTTCCCAAACTTGTAAAAACCACCTAAATAAAAGCTTGATGGTTCAAAGTTTGAAAATGAAGAAATTAAGACAGCCATAAATATTAGAATTGTAATTTTACAGTTGTACCATAAAATTATTTATCTAAAATATATTTTTTATTTTAAAGTGAAATATTACAATAGGAATGTCTTTGTTTTAATATTTTTATTTTGTAATAATAATAATAACAATATTATTATTGTTAATAATAATAATAGTATTATATCACACTTATAGAAAAAAAAATTGAAATCAAAATTGAAATCGCATTTTAAAAATGAAAATTACTTAAATCGTGCAGCCCTACTTCTGAGTTACTGAAATTCAGCTGAAAAATATAAAAATGTATTTACGGTCATCAGATAAATGCAATTGAATACACAACCATTCACATTTACATGTCAACAACACCTATTCAGTGTTCAGCAACATGTTCAGTTATGGTGAGTTAATACATAAGAAATAAACATTATCATTGCTAAATAGCAGAAGATTTAAAGCAGTCCTATTCTGATTTTTTATATTTTCAACGTACTTTAATGTCGCTCTTTGAGCATAAAAAGCTCTGCAAAGTTACAGTATCTCCAGCAGGAGTTATTCTCTATATCAGTGTCTGACACACGATCGACTAAACGCAACGCAAGCTCCAGTCGACCAATCAGAGCACAGTGTGCTTTTCAGAAGGAGGGGCTTCATAGAGACAGGAACTATACAGAGTGTTACTGACAGACTGGGAAGAGAGGAGCTGCAACAATGGAGAATATGAGAAAAATAATGTGTTTTGAACATTCAAGCATGAAAACCTGTTCTTGTAGAGTCCAAAAACAAATCAAAACTTTCCAAAAGGGAATAATAGGTCTCCTTTAAAGGTACAATATGTAGGATTTTTGCAGAAAAATATCCAAAAACCACAAGGCCAATGTTATATATTTTGTTTAGTTGATTACTTACAATATCCCAAATGTTTCCAACTATTTGTAAATGGTGAGAAAATTGCGATTTTAACCAAGGAAACGGGGCGTCATATCCGCGTTACCCTCGGTATTCGCCAGGTTTGACCTCGTACTGCCATAGTAACCATGGCGACAGACTTTGATAACTGGGTTATGCCGGTTATGCCTAGCAGGACGCTCACGCTGTTGTTGTTTTGTTCAAACATTTTGGACCATGACAAGCAGACTTTGAGACAAAAAGAGGACTAGAACGAAGATCAACATCTTTGGAGATGCCGAGAGCTCCACGTCCGCCACTAACTTCGACTTGACAGAGACGCGAGTGTTGCATGTACTTTATTAGACAGGTGAGCAAATGTACATAAAACTAATCAATGTTATTTAGTTCAACATGATGAAATGTTAGAATATGATCTGTATGTTATCCTAATGTTGATCTAGCTTACTGCTAGTCTCACACAGCCAACATTCAACACACTCAAATGCCGTTTAGTGTGATAGTGTAACTGTTAGAGCAAGTGAAACAGCGCTGCGTTACCTCAAGTTTCATTCGTCTAATAAACTGACCTGTGTGAGTATTAATTCAGCACTTGCATGTAGTTCGGTAGAATGAAATGTCCTTATTCCTTTATATCCGCGGGACTCGCGTTGTGTGTGGCGCTGGTAACGTTATACGTCGAGCAATCGCGCCCTGCTTCACACCAGTCATGTTAAAAACATCAGTGTATTCACTCATCCATAAAAGATCCATCAGCTTGACGACAAGATCCATAATTCAGCTTAATGCGGAATATACGTCATCAATATACGCCTTTGTTATTGTAAGAGGTAGCGACCCCTGGTGGTGAAAAATCCTGCATATTGTACCTTTAATGATAAGAGTAAAATGTGTAGGAATTTGTTTTGATATTTTGATCTCTTTCTGACTGTTGTTTCATGAGTTAATGTGACATTTGAATCTCGTAACAAAGTAACAGTATGTTATCCGAGTAGATCCAGTAGTTGATGAGGTGTGTGTTGTGTACCTCTCGCAAGCAGGAGTAGATGGGACACACCAGCACTCTGAACGGCTCTCCAGCGCTGCTCCTCATGGTGCCGAACACTTCACACAGAAACGTGATGAAGCCCAGCCAGCACTCCACATCAGTGTGCTGGAGCTCCTCACGACGCTTGAAGTCCCTCTGGAGAGAAACACAGCGGTCAGCACATGCTCCGCAACACACAACACACTCGTTTTTAAAAGAAGTCTCTTCTGCTCCCCAAGGCTGCATTTATTTGATTAAAAATACAGTAAAAATAAGTCATATTTTATTATTACAAATATTAAGAGAACCATTTTCTATGTGAATATATTGTAAAATGTAATTTATTCCTGTGATCAAAGCTGAATTTTCAGCATCATTACTCCAGTCTTCAGTGTCACTGTTTTGCTTGGTGCTCAATTATTAATAATGGTTCTTATCAATGTTTCAAACTTAATATTTTTGTGGAAAACGTGATGCATTTTTTCCAGGGGTCTTTGAAATACAATCTTTTGTAACAGTATAAAATGTCTTTACCGTCAATTTTGATCAGTTTAATGCATCCTTGCTGAATAAAAGTATGAAGTTTTTTTAAATCTCATTTACCTCAATCTTATAAATGGTAGTGTATCATTGTTTCCACAAACATTAAGCAAGGATGTTTTCAAAATTTATAATAATCAGAAATGTTTCTTCAGCAGCAAATCATCATATTAGAGTGATTTCTGAAGGATCATGTGACACTGAAGACTGGAGTAATGATGCTGAAAATACAGCTTTGATCACAGGAATAAATTACATTTTAATTTATATTCACATAGAAAATGGTTATTTTAAATTGTAATAATATTTCACAATATTACTGATTTTACGTCCAACAAATGCAGCAGTGGTGAGCATAAGAGACTTCTTTCAAAACCTTTTTTTTTTTCACCGTTCAGAAAACACCAATACACAGAGGCTCCAACATACTGATGTTTTTACATCCATTAAATTTCCCAGCATGTCTGACTCATCATGATACAAGTGCAGATAAAAATCAAAAAGACTTTCTCTCTCTCTCTCTCTCTCTCTCTCTCACACACACACACACACATGCAGCTCGTCTCTGTTCTGCGATAAGCCTGTGTCTGTGTGTTTGTGGCAGACTGCTAAATGAGTCGGAGCAGAGCTTTCACTAGGGTCAGAGACGCTTGCATCTGTGTGTATCTGTTACATAATCCCGTCAGAACGAAAGCGTCTGCTCCAGCGTCATACGGGTGAAAAGAACCGGTTTATGTGAGGACGAACCGGATGATTCATCCAGCTCAACACACACTCACAGTTAAAGGGGCTACTACATGTTAAAAGGCAAAAAAGAGACGTGGGTATCGTGACTTTATCCATTTAAACAATTACACTACTGTTCAAAATTTGGGGATCAGTAAGATTTACTTTTATTCAGCAGGGATGCATTCAAGTGATCAAAAGTGACAGTAAAGACATTTATAATGTTACAAAAGATTTCTATTTCAAATGAATGCTGTTCTATTTATCAAATAATCCTGAAAAATGGATCACCTTTCCATTAAGATATTACTAAATGAGTATGTCACTTTAGAAAGTTTGCCTACTAAGTAATGCTACTGTAATACATTAGAAATTATTATTTTGTATATATTTTTTAAGTTTGATTGTAATAGATTGCTTTTGTACTTTTCCTTCATGATCCTGTTATTGACATTTGCAGCATGGGGTTTGTTTGCGACGGAGCGTTTGTTGGTCTGTGTGTGCGTGTGTGTGTGTGTGTGTGTGAGCGTTTGTTGGTCTGTGTGTGCATGTGTGTGTTGTGTGTGTGTGTATATAGAGCAGGATGTGTGTTTTGGCCGCACCAGCAGCAGGTCAAAGTTCTGGTATCACATCACTGTGAGTCTAACAGTCAGTTCCCAAAAACAATGACAAAATACTTAGAGCTTTACCACCAAAACCAGCGTACAGACAGACTGACCCCAAACAACAGAGACCGAGACACGGCATAAAAACACTTCTACAGCGCTTCTGCAGTCTCCATGCAGCGGTAATAATAGACTTACAGATTAAAAGCGTCGTATATTAAAAGCATTGCATGTTTTATCACCCAGAACTAACTGAAATAAGTTACTAAACAATAAATTACTAACACAAAAAAAAAAAAAAAAAAAATGAAAGCTATATATATACACACACACACACACACATACATACATTTAGATATACCCCCCCACACACACACATACATACATATATTTAAATGACAAAAGCACAAAATTACTAATACTTTAAAATTAAAATGTAAACTGAACTTAAAATAAAATTAAAATAAAATTAAGCTATATATATATATATATATATATATATATATATAAATAATATATATATATTCACTAAAATTAAAATGAATACTGAAAATATATATACAAAAGCTCATTCAAAAGATTATAATTGAAAATAGTACTAAAATAATGTTGCTCCACACATAACGTGTAAAGTTAGTTGTAATTTAGTTTAAAACAGGCTTTTATTTGTTACTAGAAATTATAAATTGTATGCGCCAATTTTATGGTGTCATTTTGAAATTGATTATAAGGAAAAGAGCAGCCAGGGTTTCCATTTTACAGAAATGAGAGCAAGTAAATGATGAAAATTTCGTTTTTGAACTATTTCTTCAAAAGTACTGTATATTCATCAGCTTTCAGAAAGATTTGGGAAACTCCTAACTTTTAAAATGAGGTGAAAGTGTTTGGGGCCTAAAATGTCCCTTTTGTCCAATGAGGAAATTGTACAGGGTCACTCAGCTGAATTGCACAGATGAATCACATCCTGAAGCCCTCGAGAAAAAGAGGAAGAGGAGAAACAGAGAGAACACAGACACAAAAGAGGAACGAAAGAGTTGAGATGGATGTGGTCGAGCATCAGCAGGTGAGATGACATTTGCAGAATATCCTTCTGAGTGACATCTCGCCACTGTAAAGCGGGCAATCTGATTGGTCCTCAGAGACAGCACTGACCAATAGGAGAGAACCTGCAGAACATGAACGTGATGAAACAAGTAAAGGACATTGAGTTCTTACCTGTAACATGTTGAGTAAGAGAGAGCGGAACTTGGTGCCTTCCACCATGAACAGAGCCATCTTGTCACAGAGTTTGGCGGCAGTGGCAGCGAAGCTTCGGTCGCTGACGGCCTTGCTGTAAATGGTGAACACGATCTGGTTCAGCGTCTCCTCCGAGTCGGCTGAGCTCTGCGCCTCCTCCATGAACGAGGTGAGCTGAACCTCCACGCCACTGCTGTTGTTTTTCATGCTGTTTAGAATCTCTAATAATCTGTCCATTCGGTTACGCTGAGGTCCGGCCGTCGCCACGGGAACGTCCTCCTGCCAATCAGAGTGCAGCGAGAATGGTCATGTGACTTGGAACATTGAGGAATGGTGTGGTTCAAAAGTTTGGGGTCACTAATACTTTTATTCACCAAGCTTGCATTAAATAGATCAAAAGTGACAAAGACATTTATAATATTCTGTCTGTCTGTCTGTCTGTCTGTCTGTCTGTCTATCCATCCATCCATCCATCCATCCATCCATCGTCCATCCATCCTTTTGTCTTTCTATTATTTATCCATCCATTCATCCAGTTACAGTATATAAATACAGTCATATGGATTTCATTTCATTTTACTTCTACTTCCTTGCCCTAAAATTCAAATGTCACTTCTGCATTTAACTATATCAATTCAAATTCAGTTTCAGGAACTAAACTGGGATTTAAAAGCACCTTCTCTTTCAATCTCCTCCTCAGTCTCTCTTTCGACGACTGTAGTAAGCAGATCTTCCCACTCTCTGTCTTCTCCTCCTTGTCTTCTTTCTTCCTCTCATCTTTCGCAGGTTCGTCCTTCGCTCCTCTCTCTGTGTGGGGCTCCGGCTCCTCATGTTTTACATTCTCTGTCTCTTTGGTATTGCGTGTGAGGCCCCTGTCGGCCCCCGAGGGCCCTTGACTGAAACTGTTCGTCAGGTGTTTGGGATGCTGATGCCAGCGCCGGTTCTGGCTGTAGCCGTGATGTGGCCCGCCCTGCCGCCCTCCCTGGTTCTGCTGGCCCTGGTAACCCCGCCCTCCGTGCTTCATGCCTGCACCTGATTGGTGCTCAGCGTTGGGCTGTTGCATCTGATTGGGCTGTTGTTGCTGCTGCTGAAGAGGAGGATTCTGGGATTTCCCACCAGGCCCTCCTCCTCCAGGCATGCGCTGCGGTCTCCTAGAACAACAACAAAAAAAGCCTGTTATTGACAATGTCACTGAGTGCTTCTTGCCCATGCAAACAGTGTGTCGTGTGTGGATTCCAGGGTGTTGCTAGGCAGTTGCTAAGGTGTTCTGGAGGATTTTTTGGTAGTTTCGAGTGATTTGGGTAGTTGCAAAGGCATTGTTAGGGTTGTTGCCAGTGTGTATTCGCTAAATAACTGGTAAGGTGTTCAAAGCAGTTGTCATACATTGTTATGCAGTTGCTAAGGTGTTCTGGGTAGTTGCCAAGATGTTGCCAAGCAGTAGCTAGGATGCTCTGTGTGGTTAAATAAGTAAATACACATAACAAAGAAATAAATAAATACAGAAAAACAAACAAAAATACAAATAAAACAAACAAAAATACACACAAATAAATACACATTTTGTACACATATCACACAAAAAATACACAACTTCTGTTGGACAATGCAGGACAACAAACACAAACACTTTTAAGAGCATTCTGGGTGTTCAAGTCAAAATAAAGAAATAAGCAAAGAAATAAACGCAAAAAATATATCTATAAGTACACAGATAAATAAATAAGTGTACATTTCTTTTCGATATCCTAATCATTTGTTAACAAACATGTATTCATTACTTCAATGAGCTCATTGTTTCTGCCTTAAATTAATACATTATTAGCTAACTGTGTGACTCGTATATGTACATTTCTGAAATACATTCACTGAACAAAATTATAAACGCAACACTTTGTCTGCTACACGTGGTCTGCGGTTGCGAGGCCGGTTGGATGTACTGCCAAATTCTCTGAAACGCCTTTAGAGACGGCTCAATTCAATTAATTTCATTCCTGCAGTCAGCATGCCAATTGCACACTCCCTCAAAACTTGCGACATCTGTGGCATTGTGCTGTGTGATAAAACTGCACGTTGTAGAGTAGCCTTTTATTGTGGCTAGCCTAAGGCACACCTGTGCAATAATCATGCTGTCTAATCAGCATCTTGATATGCCACACCTGTGAGGTGGATGAATTATCTCGGCAAAGGAGAAGTGCTCACTAACACAGATTTAGACAGATCTGTGAACAATATTTGAGAGAAATAGACCTTTTGTGTACATAGAAAAAGTCTTATATCTTTGAGTTCAGCTCATGAAAATGGGGGCGAAAACAAAATTGTTGCGTTTATAATTTTGTTTAGTGTGACTTGGACACCTCTGATAACAGATCACTATAAATTGTAATGTAGACGTGCATTTTCTGTAAAGCTGCTTTGAAACAATATGTATTGTGAAAAGAGCTATACAAATAAATGTGAACTGAATTGAAAAATTAAATAAAAACTTTAAGTTTGAATAATTGTTCTACTATTTTGATAATAATATAACAATAACCACAGTAGGCCATGAGACAGGACCCCAAATTTGGGCTACCGGTACCATTTTGAGGGATTAAATTTCTTTTTGATTTTCATGAAGGTACACATCTCTAGTGTTTTAAAAATGTGTGATAGCATCCGATCCATGGTAGCTTTCATTAGAAATCAACACTTATATCATCCTACCTCAAGGTAAGGTGTTCAGTGACTACAAGAGAGAAAAATGTATCCTTTTATAATTTAAAAAAATTATAATTTTTTTATTTTTATAAAATTTAAAATTTATTTAAAGATAAATTAATTTATCCTTTCTCTTGACATATGTTTGAAAATCGTCCACCGTAACCAAAAACTACCTTGAATCTAATGCTATCACACATTTTTCAAATACAGGGTCATATACCTACACAAAAATAATCCCTCAAAATGGTACCAATCAACCCTCTGTCTCACGGCCTACAGAGAGGAACAATATTTTCAGAACCATTTTCAGCTGATGAACAATAAAAACACTGACAGTCAACAGAATGTCATCATGTGTTGAACATCAATAGAGTTTCTTTACAGTTATCGTTTTTGGTGTGAACAGGCCTTAACCCCAAATATGAGCATTAGCAATAGTGATGATTGACTTAAATACCACTACTAATAACTGCAGCCACACAGAGTGTGTTTGTGAATGTGTGTAATGATTTACGGCAGATGTGAGTCAGTATGTAATCACCCAGATGTCCATGTTTGCACCAGTCTGACGGGATGATCTATCTTCACCAGCAGAACTCCAGTCATCCAGACCAACACTGGATTACGGCTTTACATTCACACACGCCTGTGTGTACATACACACATATAGACACGCTGACATGTGCTGTCTGCGTGCGCATGCATTAAGAGCACTGAATGCGTTACTACACGTTATGTGTGTGTCATTAATCATTACGTCTGTGTGAACAAATGTTACTGCAATAATCAGACTTTTTAAGAAAAGACAATATTTGGATTCAAGCCATTTAAGTACCAAATTGCACAAACAAAAAGTAATGAGTTAAGTGCAAATTGAGTTTCAATCGCATTTTTCAGGCATCACTGAAAGCAGAAAGCTGCATAAAGCAACAACAACAACAACAACAACAACAAATCCAAGCCAATCTAAACACATTCAGGATTTCTGGACCAATGAGATTTCACTATGGCTAAACAAAAAACAACTTGTACAGCAACATAGGTTAATATAGAATTCAATAAATGTATCTAAAAACCTAAATCTAAGATTTTAAAACAGATAGTTCTGGTCCTTGATTCTGATTGGTTGAGCCTGTGACCTCATTACATCAGTATTATTGCACCACTGCATCTAAATATATATATTTTTTTAATGGACTAACCTTTTTATAAAATCAATAAGCACCGTGAAGCCGTTGTTAGGCAATTTATCCTTTATGTGTTTTAATTGTCTCTTTCAGGCTTGAACAAACCATAACACACACAAATTATGTGTTTTTACATTGCATAAAATTTCCATACATTTGGATTATACAGTTTTATCTAACAAAACTTAATGTGATGCATATTTTTCATATTTTTATATGCATATTAATAAAATAGGTAAGAAACAGGTAAGATTTCTGCACACAAAAAAAAATATCATGGCATAAATTAACTATTTACATAGTATATTTTCAAAATGAAATCATTTATGCTTAGAATCAGCATAAACCTGTTAATTGTGAAAACAAATGTATTCAAATCAAAAGTATGAGCACGGTTAAAATACTGTATCTATGGAACAAGCGATATTCAATTAGTTAAAAAGTATGAGATCCAAAGAAATTTGATTTAATGATGAAAAAATAAACCTGATAACTGTGCATTTAAAACACATTCAGTTTATTAGGACTATTACAGAAATCTTACCGATGCATCACTGACAAATATGCATCAGATTATGTTTTTTAGTTTATGTTAAAACTGTAATCCAAATGGATGGACATTTCCTATGCAATTTAA
>JARWKJ010000014.1:36138120-36180620 GCA_029959095.1 Rhinichthys osculus
TATGTATATATAATAAAGAAATTAAATATATAGCTCACCAAGGCTGCATTTATTTGAGGAAAAATACAGTAAAAACTGTAAAATTGTGAAATATTATTACAATTTAAAATAGCTGTTTTTTATTTAAATGCAAGTTAAAATGTAATTTATTCCTGTGATCAAAGCTGTATTTTCAGCATCATTACTCCAGTCTTCAGTGTCACATGATCCTTCAGAAATCAGTATAATGTGATGATTTTCAGCTCAAGAAACATTTATTATTATTTTTATGCTTCAGATTTTTGTGGAAACCGTTATACTCGTTTTTTTCTGGATCCTTTGATGAAATTTAAAAGAGCAGAATTTATTTCAAACAGAATCTTTTTACTGTCACTTTTGATCATATAATGCAAATTAATTATTCAAATAATGCTGAATAAAAGTATTAATTTCTTTCTTTCACAGAAAAAAATGAACTGGTACATGATGCATACATTCATACATAAATGACACAAAATTTTGGAACCAACACCAGATGAATCTGCCGATCTCAAACTCAAACTGTCCTTTATACTAAAAGACCCGAGTCCTTTGAGCATGTGTGAGTTTAACGCATGCAAACACACACACACACACACACACAGACTCTGATGAACCTTTCATTAGTTGACTGGCTCTTCATAAATCTAAACTGCTTTGCTGCGAGATTCTGTCAACAAAATATGCTGCATTTCATAAATGCGACTGCAAAGATGTTGAGATTCAGCAAACTAATCTCGAGAGCGAGAGAGAAAGAAAAGGCAAGAACTGATGCCAACAAACAACATGACCGCAGGGTCCTCTCTGGCAGAAGCAAAGCATTGTGGGTGGCCAACACCAGCAATAACAGGCTGAAAAGCCTTCTGTTAGAGGAGAGAGAGAGAGATGTGGGAAGAGAATAGTCTTGTGTAGTGAGGTGAACAGTGACTCGCACACACTCTCTAAATTTGAACCTAGAAAAGATTTATTCTCTAGATTGTCTTTACTCCTACTTCCAACTTTTGTAGTCAAAGTCGAAGTAAAAATGCATAAAATTTGCCTGCGCAAAACTTGCAAACACAATGCAAAGGTGCTGTGGGTGGTTAGAGCTGCAGGGAGGAGGCTTTCATGTAGCCTCTTTTTTAGCACTTCCGGCTCCATCGCCCCGAAGTTAATGGGTTTTTGGTTAAATGTCTAAAACAAGGTTCGTGGTGGATGGGGAATCCATATCGGTATCGGCCCGATGATCAAATTTGGCCGATATATCAAAGCTGATAAATAATGGATTATTTCCTTCAGCTGAGACACTTCAGATGCACTGTTCGCCATGATGGTTTTGAATTGCTTGAAATATGACTGGACAATGGTGCAAAGGACAAGACTATTCAGAGCTGGACAAAAATCGCGGATAATTTGTTAGATAAGCTGAGATTTTGACATACTACATTTCCCTCTCTCCCCTCCGTATTCTACACATCCTTTTTTATGTTTTGGTGGTTTTATATGTGGACAGTTTTCATGGCATCTGTCTGTATATAGTTCATGTGAACTCAGATATGTTCCTGGTATGGTAATTAATATAAACATTTTGATCACAAAAAAAAAAAGAAATATGATTGGAATCACTTTGAAGAGGAAGATACAGCGCATGTCTGTCATATAGGAGACATAATTATAATGAGAACATTATAATTGTGTGCTTGGGACATGGCTTTTAATAGTGAGACTTTTGTTTTTGGTAATCAGGCTCTGAAAAATTCAAAATAAATTTGGATTTAGATTTATCGGCCAATATATCGGTTATCAGCTTTCAAATATAAAGAATTATCGGTTATCGGCCAAAAATGTCATATCGATGCATCCCTAGTGGTGGACAGAAGCTCAAAATATTGTCACGTTATATTCTCAAACATAAAATACATCAGTAATACCCCCTTGTTTTTAGTTTTTGATTTTACCTGCTAACAAGTGTCTAAATAGGACTACAGAGGTTGTCGGTTCATTAAACATCCGTACACAGAACAGGTAAACTCATCTACTCACTAGTAGGATTGAGTATCGTTTAAAACGTAATGATTTCGATTCTGCTCATCGATTCAGATTCTTATCGATTCCCTAATTTCAATTCCAATCAGGCAAAAAAAAAAAAAAAAAAAAACTGTTTTAGGTATTCAGGTGCAGAAACTGAAATCAAACGTAAAACAACACTGCACTTTATAAAAAAAAAATACATTACAAATATAGTTACAAAATTTAAGAACAGCGAGTGAATTTTCTCTTTGCATTTTGTTGTCTGATTATGTGAGACGGAGAGCTGCACGGATATACTGTTACACATGCGTTTACTTTGTGTTTACGTTCACTTAAAACATAACCCACTGTGTTTACGAGGATATTTTTACATTTTGTGTGTGTATTTGTGTGTTCAAGTGCAAAAAGACGTGGAAGAGAACAATATCGCTCACTATTCAGTATGAGAGGACGTCGTTTTGATGCGTGTGCAGCACAGAAAAGGTCTTCTCGCGCTTGAATGGTTTAAAATGACATTAACATCACTTTATCTTAGTTTAGTTTCTTTATTTTTAGGCATGGTTTGTAGGGAATTACAAACCTGCGCACAGTTATTCAAACGCACATAATATAGACTCAATTCTTAATGCGCCTAGGGCTGGGCAAAAAAAATCGATTTTTCGATTAATCGTTTTTTAAAATGTGGTCGATTCAAAATCGATTCTCAGCGGCCACGAAACGATTTTTTCCATATTCAGGGCTTGCGCTTGCGGTGCTGCGTCTTCCCTCTCTGCACAAGGCAAGCGTCAAGCGCTGCAGGCGTCGATACACACTCGTGTTTAGGAGTCGGGACATGATTCACTTGCACAATCCGGCCAGCATTGCATCGTAACTAACGTTTATCATTTTCACGTCTTTTTTAAGTTTTACCAGTTTAAACATTCAAGCAATTTTAAACTGTCCCGTGCTCGCGCACTCGCGCATGTTTTTCATTGCGTGCACAAACAGTAAAGCCTAAATCCGCCTCACAAACAGCTCGCCAGTAACAAAAGTTCTTTTTCATGGATTATATCGCTTTAACAGTTAAAAACACGCATAATGATGTCAAAACTCTGGTCTTGGTGAGTAACCTCGTAAAGACAGTCGGTTATGTCTTAAATAAGCATAAAACGCGTGTGACAGACAGTATAATGAGACAGTAATGGATCCGTGGCGTGCACTAGTTCTTAAAGTGAACGCAGCCATATGTGTCTGTCATTAATTTTGTTGTCAAAACAACATAATATGGCATTAATTGTAAGGAATCAGAATTAATAGCCTATGTATTTAATTCAGTCAGGACTAAAAGACTATCCAGTGTTACATTGGATTACTTTATTCAGTTTCTGTAGTATTTCTGACCTACCCAAAAACTTTTCTTTTTATGTCTCTTTATTTGTGTCTTTAGGCCTATTCTATTGTATTTATTTGTGCAACTTTTTTCAATTTAATTCAAAGATTGAAATCAAGCTTCCATGTGTTGCATAAACTCTTAACAAAAAAATTACCCCATTGAAAAAACAAACATTTAGGTGAGATCAATGTAATGAAAAATTGTCTAAAAAATGATAACTGATATTTAGACTGCATTTCATCTATATTCATTATAGTCGAATCGTGAATCGAAATCGAATCGAACTGTGAGCTTGTGAATCGAAATCGAATCGAATTTGAACATCTGAATCGATACCCAGCCCTGTGAACGCCATCATCAGCGTTTATCACAGCTTCAGTTTAAAGTCTGTTTAGAGAGAACGGTGTCGTCTTAGCGGCCCCTAATTTAATAACAAATGATGATTTCGACGGAAGTGAATCAATCAAAACTAACTTTAGCTGGAAAATAACATTATTCAAGAACCGCTATAAAACCAAACCAACCTCTGTTACCTTAAATTATATTATGTTTATCTCTGTAAAGCTGCTGTGAAACAATTTACACTGTTAAAAGCGCTATATAAATGAGGATGACTTGACTTTTTCTGTGCGCGCGCTTTGGATGTGTGTGCAGGACAGAAAACGGCGTGCAGGTAAAGTCATATTAAAATGCACACAAATTAAATTTTTATTTTATAACATGCATCCAATTCCAGAATTGGAATCCATTTTTGATTCCCAACCCTACTCACTAGTCCACCTTTACAGCCTTGCTGTGTCTATAATCGCGCTCTTGCAAACTATTCTAACTCAAACCTTCAGGGAAAATGTTTTTTAATTATAAACTGAAAGAGCTGTCACATGAATCCGGAAGTCAAGTAGTTCGTTTATAGCCTACGCTTAGCTTTATACTTCTGCCGATCGTATTTAGGCTTCAAAACCTCCAGTAAAGGAAACAGTGCATTCTGGGCCGCAGGGAATCTGGGAGCCTTTGTTCACAAATAAACCATCTATTCTGTTCCACACGCCCTGTCACAGCAAAAACCTCAGTACTGTATAAACGTCCTTGAGTGCGGCGGCACCACAAAGCACACATGAGAAACGTCCACTGCAGAAATCCAGTCAGACTGGGTTCCACACACAAGGACATCAGACCGATGACAACGAGAGCTTTTCTTTGCATTAACAAAGCCATGAATAATAGAAGGGTTTTGCTTGCTTTCACCCTCTGCTTTCTCCTTTTCTTTCGCACAAGTTTAGACCAAAATATTTTCTTTTTTTGCAGTTTCTTAGCAACTGCAAATTACAACAGAGAACTGTTCCGATGAGGTCAAAGTAAGAACGTAAAAGCAGAAAGGTGGAAGTGGTTTTGTGGATTAACAGGGAATATTTTGAGTAAAGAACATGCAGATGCAGAGCATCGCGTTTTACTCCAAACACAACACCAACACAGCGGTTGACGCTCTCATTACATTCGACTCTTGACACGTGTGGAAAGTGTGAGCTGGTGTGTTTTCTGCTTTACAAGTCTAACGTCAGCGCTCAACGTTTTCGTTAAACAACTGGAAGAGAGTCGGACGGTAACGTAAGAAGTTCATGTCGTGTTTTGAGACTGAGTGACTCACCGGCGGTCATTTCTGCGGCGGCGAAACAGTTTTTTAGTGTGTGCGATCTCAGCTTCATTAGGCAGAGGAGGAAAAGCCTGCAGACAGAGAGAAAACAAACCAGAACAGACATGAGAAATGCAACAACAAAATGCATCTTTACAATTTATATATGTGAGTGAATCACACAAAAAATAAATGAATTAAAAGTGAGATTTTATTTTGCATAAAGTTTTTATTTGTTCAAATAAGTCATATTTTTATAATTGCAATATTATTTTCATGATAATTATGCAAATTTTCACAAACTCAGACATTTAATTAAGCTTTTTATTTATTATTGTGTACAATAAATACAGCCAGGATGGAATATTTTTCGTATTTCTTAATATTTTTATTTAAATAATATTTATATGTGCGCATTTATATGTGCATATATACATTTATATACACATTTAAATATATATATAGAATATCATATATATATATATATACAAATAGAACCAGGATATACGAGTGTATGTATGTGTATATGTATGTATATCGTACACATGATTGCGTATGTGTGTGTGTATATATATATATATATACACACACGCAATAATTTTATACATATATATGTTCATATACTGTACATGTGTACGATGAACATAAATATATATATGAACATAAATATGTATACAATTATTGCGTATGTGTGTGTGTATATACACACACACGCAATAATTTTATACATATATATGTTCATATACTGTACATGTGTACGATATACATATACATATACACATACATACATTCATATATCCTGGTTATATTTGTACAAAATAGCTTATAATATTAAAGTAATGACATGAAATTGTCAAATATGACCCATTACTTGACATCTGCACAATTCAATTCCATCAAATACAGATGTTTAGAATCAAGTCCCACCCTTCATTATTCATAATATTGTTTCACACAAAAAACCCCCGATCATTTTGTCCATGTGACTTCAGAGGTCAGTCTGTTCTGCTGTAGGAACATTATCTGTAAACACAAGAGAACCACAACATCTACAGTACCATAAACTGAAGATAAGATAAAGTTTGAAAAAGATTTCTCTTGGGTACTGCAGGAGGTTAAAACGCCAAAGTTTATCGGCCAGATCTGGGAAACGAGTACTGGTGCATGATGGGAAATAAAACCCTAAACTCTGACAACCTTCCATTTCACAGCATAATGGAACATTCTTGAGCTCTGAGCTGCAGTAGTAGCAGCGCGCGCACACACACACACACACACACACACACACACACGGTCCTCTGGGTTTCTGTTTCTAACCCTTCTAAGTCTCTGAAGCCAAAACCACTGTATGCTGATTGGCTGCCTCTGATTGGACACAGATGTGGCAGGAGATTAGTGTAATTGGCTGCTTTTCCTTGTCGGCTCAGTAATAAGGGCTTCTAACGCTTAACCCCGCCTCCACACAGAAACACAGCCAAAGTCGGACACAGAGAGTCGCCAGCCATCACGTTTATTACAAAAAACAACTGAAACTTAAGAAAATAAACCTCCGGATGCATTCATAATGATAAATATACTGCGTCAAAGACCTGGCTGGACCTTCACCGACCCGTACTGAAGTAAAAACTTCTTCAAACTCATTCAGAAATGAAAACTGTCATCATTGACTCACTCTCATGTGGTTTTAAACCTGTATTACTTTCGAATGTTTGAAGAATATTCCGCCTCTCTTTTACATATAAAGCCCAGCAAGACTATAAGAAGGGTTATTGTATAATAAACAGCTTGAAATGCAAATGAACAATTATAAATTCCAAAGCACTCAAAAACTTTTTTTTTTATCAAAAACCTATTTCATCATGATAGTTATGCACATTTTGCCTGAAACTTATTTCACTGTAATGCATCTGGACGATTACATTTTTTATATTATTTTCAACATGATTTTCAAAACGGTAACATAATAATATTTGTAATTGTAAAAAATGAAGTTAATTTTTGTACAGCAAATACAAATATAATGCATTTAAAAAAAATAATACTACCGGTTAAAAGTATGGAATTATTAAGATTTTTTATAACTCTTCTGTTTATTTGATCAGTAAAAACAGTAATATTGTGAAATAATATTACAAATTAAAATAACTATGTGAATATATGTTCAAATGTAATTTATTCCTGTGATCAAAGTTGAATTTTCAGCATCATTACTCCAGTCTTCAGCGTCACAATGATTTTGAAAACATACTTTTTTTTGATTGGCAGTGTATATATTTTGTCTCATATTTTATATTTGCTTGACAATAATGAGACATAACTTGACAGTCGAGCAATGATTACAATCCAATCGAATACACATGGCTAAAAACAAGACCCACCTTACATGATTTTTCATAACATTTGTTTCACATGCCGAAACTCCTGAATTCAGAGGAGAATTGTATATGATGTTCAGATGTGGCTCAGATGTCCATATTTAAAAGTGGCCAATATCAGATACCAAAAAGTCTCATCTAATAAGCGTTTTGCTGTTTACATGCAAGCAACAAGATCTGATCTGTGCCAGATGTCTGTGGAAAACAACAGAACGCAGACGTAGAGACAACGGAAAGACTTGTGAGGTTATGACTGTCATTTTGGGTTTCGCCCCATCAGAATCCATCAAGTCTGAGTCTCTAAAATCATGAGGAACTTCCTCCGTGGCTGAGAGAGAGGCGTCTCCGCAAACCTCCATTCATCTTCAGTGTGTGTGTGTGTGTGTGTGGAGCTTCTGTTGCAGTCCTGCAGGATGTCACAAGTTGGACGTCTCCGCTGTAATGTTCTCCAGATGATAATCGCAACCACACGAAACACATCCAGACTTCAAAGCGCCTAAATATGTCAATATTTACACAAGCGTGAAACGAAGGAAAGCGAGGCACGAGTTTTCGTTTGACATGATTAAAGTCCTCAATTATTATTCTTGTGCGCAAAAAAACTTGTTATAATTCTTTAAAGGAAGCGCAAAGAAATCAGGTTTTGTTTGAACATAACATACACTGAGACGTATTTTGAAATACATAGCATCTGAACAGGTACGTGATGAATAATTATTGCAGAATAAAGGACAGCAGGGAGGAGACCTTTGGTTTATTTTAAATAAGGGTTCGTTGTTTTTTTTAAATGCGAAACAATACGAATGTCCTGTGTGCGGCGGCTGACAGATCAAAGCCAGTGACACACACACACACACACGCGGTTGGGCAGGTCCCCGCTGAGTGTGACCTTTGACCCCCGGGCTGCAGCACTGTTGGTCAGTGCAGATGTGACTAGAGAGGGCGGGAAGGGAAACGTATGCATACCGCCACATTCCAGAGGTCAGAGGTCACAACGGAATCCATGTTCACAGAGAAGCTTACAAGGACTCCTCCCACTCTGACCTGATTGGTCGCAATGATGATGTAACCGTGAGAACTCTGTCAATCAAATGTCTACTCCTCCCATACAATGTATATACCAGGATATTACATTACATTAAAATAGTGATAAACAGTATAATAATAAAAAATAATTGAAAATACAGTATTGTTTGAATAATAAAATGAATAAAAGATATATGATATAAATAAAATGGTGTATTACAGTATTTATGGTTAAATAACGTGTGACATTTAATTTTACGATATTATTTTTGACCATAATATATGAAACATACTTAATAAAAATAGTTAATAAAAATGTGGGATACATAATGAGTATATAGTATATCCAGTATATACATAAAAATATATATATTTGGATTAAAACTATACACATACATATACATATATGTACACACACACAATTAATAAAAAAATATATATTATATAATAATATTTAAATGATTTAATTCAAATTAAGACAGTTGTATTTATATGATACATAATTTATATAATATATATATACTCATTGTCATGTTCAAGAAACCAATTTGAAATGATTCGAGCTTTGTGACATGGTGCATTATCCTGCTGGAAGTAGCCATCAGAGGATGGGTACATGGTGGCCATAAAGGGATGGACATGGTCAGAAACAATGCTCAGGTAGGCCGTGGCATTTAAACGATGCCCAATTGGCACTAAGGGGCCTAAAGTGTGCCAAGAAAACATCCCCCACACCATTACACCACCACCACCAGCCTGCACAGTGGTAACAAGGCATGATGGATCCATGTTCTCATTCTGTTTACGCCAAATTCTGACTCTACCATCTGAATGTCTCAACAGAAATCGAGACTCATCAGACCAGGCAACATTTTTCCAGTCTTCAAATGTCCAATTTTGGTGAGCTCTTGCAAATTGTAGCCTCTTTTTCCTATTTGTAGTGGAGATGAGTGGTACCCGGTGGGGTCTTCTGCTGTTGTAGCCCATCCGCCTCAAGGTTGTGCGTGTTGGGGCTTCACAAATGCTTTGCTGCATACCTCGGTTGTAACGAGTGTTTATTTCAGTCAAAGTTGCTCTTCTATCAACTTGAATCAGTCGGCCCATTCTCCTCTGACCTCTAGCATCAACAAGGCATTTTCGCCCACAGGACTGCCGCATACTGGATGTTTTTCCCTTTTCACACCATTCTTTGTAAACCCTAGAAATGGTTGTGCGTGAAAATCCCAGTAACTGAGCAGATTGTGAAATACTCAGACCGGCCCGTCTGGCACCACAAACATGTCATGCTCAAAATTGCTTAAATCACCTTTCTTTCCCATTCTGACATTCAGTTTGGAGTTCAGGAGATTGTCTTGACCAGGACCACACCCCTAAATGCATTGAAGCAACTGCCATGTGATTGGTTGATTAGATAATTGCATTAATGAGAAATTGAACAGGTGTTCCTAATAATCCTTTAGGTGAGTGTGTATATATATATATATATATATATATATATATATATAGACACACACACACACACACACACACAATGACATATGATTGGAAAATTATTATAAAAAAGAAAACAATATCTTTAACGTTTAACAATATCTAACACTAACCACAAAATTCTACAAAGCTATAAACTATAACTTGGCGAATTGGCTAACTAACAAACTGAAAATAAATAAATAAATAGAGAGACGTTTTACTTTCACTTCAGTTCTATAATGTGATATGAGACGATTCAAAAGACTTCGCATGTATTTTGTTTGACTTTTTGACAAGCTATATTTTAATTATTTCCATTAGCCACCAAGTATAACACACAAAAAGTCTTGGAGTCAGTGGAATGGTTCATATTGGACAGGGTGGGTATGATGACGCTAGAATCACACAACCATCAGAGCTAACGAGACCGACCCGCAGAACGACACCGCTCAAGAAAACTCATCCAAGAAAACGCCACTGAGAAAGAACACGAACTCTCCCTGCCACAGATGATATTACAGGGTTATGGAATTGAAAACGCTGTGGATTAAGACATTAACCTGAAGCGAGTGAAGACGTTTCCCATCAGAGGACGCTGACGAACCGTGACACAGAGAATATTACATGCTCTGATTTAAACAGTCCGAGCGGAACAAATTTCAGAGAGATTAGCGAGAGAGGCTCTACAGGTCTCTAATATTACACTCCAGCAGCTTTTAAACTCTGAAATTGAATGTGGAATTGGAAACAGTGAACATACCGCTGGAAACATCTGCAAATAATTCAAACTGATGATTTCAAATAATTCATAGAAAAGTGCTTTTACTTGAACCCACTTGGTATTTAAAGTAGTCCATATATTTTCTAGACACCAACCAAGAACCATGTTTACAGTATCTAGCTGATTTCCTGCGCTGTTATTGGCTGTTTGTTTGATGCAATCTCTAATAGAGTGCATTAGTGCCCGCCCCCTTTTTTTTAGCAGCATTGGTTAATTTTTTCCCCATAGGGACTTTAAAATAGTCTTTGTTAAAGAGTTATTAAAGCCATAAACTACGAGTTGAAATCACAACACTACAAACTTTTTTTTTAGGGAATTTTTTTGTTGAAAATCGGACAAAAAGGCACAAGACTGTGAGCTTAACGGCTTTAGTGAGAGAAAAACTACAATCCCATGAAGCATTGCGAACAGCATAATCTAATTAAAAAAGGTGAAATATAAAACAAATGTTGATTACATCTATAAAAACAATATATTTAAGTTTATTGCAAAACTGGCAAATTACGTCATTCGCAGTGCTTCATAAGTGGGCGGAGCTTAAGAGCCATTTTGGCGTTTTGCTTGTTTCGACTCTCTGATTGGAGTGTGTTCAGTACAGCATTATGGGTAATGTAGTTTATCACCAGGAACTCCACTGTTAAACACGATTATTTACTAAGCTGAAATAATGTGGGTTGACGGCTTCAGCAGACGCAAATACCATCGATTAACAACCTCGTAGCTCACTGTACGGCTGCTCATCTTTAAAGTATTATAAGTTATTGTTCAAGTTTTTCCTCGAACCCGACGGAGGGTTTGTTCACACTGCCAAACAAATCTTATTTGGCACAGTGTTATTTTAGTTTTATTAATATTGTGAATTCCTTTTTATTGTTAGATTTTTTGTTAGATTTTTTTGTAATTTCGTTATGTGCTTTTGTCATTTTATTCATTTTTAAAAAAAATAAATATTGCCATTTAGGTTAAATTTATTTTTTATTTCAATATTAGTATTAGTTATTTATTTCCAGTTAATAATTTTACTGCTTCAACAAACTTATTTCAGTTTATTGCCAAGACAACATTAAAAATTTGCGTTTAGTTTAAGTTTTTCAACTAATATATCATTTTATTTCAGCTTTATTTCAATTACCAGAAATGTTTTTATAGTTTATCCTGATTTGGCAAAACAGACACTTAAAATTTCAAGCATTTTCTTTCGCAATTCAGACGACAAAAAAATGAAAAGGATATAATGCACGAAACGGATACACCAAAAATATCTGATATTTGCAGGCTGCCTGAACAAAGCCGGAGTGTCCCGTGTGAGATGTGTTGGTATGAGCCTGTGATTCTAAACTTAGCGTTCACTGGACAGAGACGGTTCTTTGTTAGCATCACTATTGCAGGATGACTGAAGCCGTCACCTCTGGTATTAAGGTGACCCTTTTCCTGTTCACGAGTCGGTGTCACGACATTCCGGATAATGATGCGGAATTCCAAGAGGGAAAGTGACACAGGAATTCCTGCACCGCTAGCCGGGTGGAATGAGGAAGACAATGAACCATCAGTCAAAATGCCCAACACTTGGCATGCGACCATGACCAGAGAGAGAGAGACAGACAGAGAGACAGAGAGAGAGAGAGACAATCGAAGTATATTAACTGTACACACTCACACAGTGCAGCTGACACACACATACAGTAAACAATGAAAAGTTTTCCAAAGAGAAAGAAAAGGAGGGAATGAGAAACAGGGTTTCACCACACCTTTTGACCAATGACTGTCCAGCCACGGCTTTTTCCAATCTTTCATGATTACTGGTCAGAGTTGTCATCGTTAATCTATTAATTAATTGAAATATAGCTGAAATGAAAATAAAAATATATAAATATGAATATTTGATGAAATATGTTAACTTATTTTATTTATTTTAATTAGTTGGAAAGGCAACATTTCTAATTTTCGTTTAAGTTGAAGTATACTCAAATTAAGACTAAAACTGAAATAAAAAACACTGGAAACCAAATAGAATTAGAAAAATAGAATATAATAAATAGAAAACAGAATTTAAAAAATAATAGTAAAATGTCAAAACCACATCAAATTACTTAAACTATCATGTAACCCCATAATGTGTGACACATACTAAATAAAGACTTGGCACACCAGGGAGTTATGCAATTGCTGGGGTATCCAGGGTGGCTTCCAGAATGTTGCTATATGGTTGCTAGCCTGTTCTGGTGGTAACCAGGGAGTTGCTATGCGGTTGCTAGGCTGTTCAGATTGGTCACCAGGGAGTTATTTTGTGGTTGCTAGGCAGCTATGGTTTGTCAGCAGGTAGTTGCTATGCAGTCTCTTGGCTGTTCAGGTTGATCATAAATACTATGCATTTGTTAAGCTGTTCTGCTTGGTCACCAGGGAGTTGCTATGAGGTTGCTAGGCTGTTCTGTTTGGTCACCATGGAGATGCTATGATGTTGCTAGGCTGTTCTTCTCGGTGATCAGGGAGTTGCTATGAGATTGCTAGGCTGTTCTGCCTGGTCACCAGGGAGTTGCCATGAGGTTAATTCAGCATTCAGGTGGTTAATCACAAATACTATGCATTTGTTAAGCTGTTCTGCTTGGTCACCATGGAAATGCTATATGGTTGCTAGTCTGTTCTGATTGGTCACCATGGAAATGCTATATGATTGCTAGTCTGTTCTGATTGGTCACCAGGGAGTTGCTATGCAGTTGCTAGGCTGTTCAGATTGGTCACCAGGGAGTTATTTTGTGGTTGCTAGGCAGCTATGGTTTGTCACCAGGTAGTTGCTATGCAGTTTCTTGGCTGTTCAGGTTGATCATAAATACTATGCATTTGTTAAGCTGTTCTGCTTGGTCACCAGGGAGTTGCTATGAGGTTGCTAGGCTGTTCTGTTTGGTCACCAGGGAGTTGCTATGATGTTGCTAGGTTGTTCTTCTTGGTGATCAGGGAGTTGCTATGATATTGCTAGGCTGTTCTGCCTGGTCACCAGGGAGTTGCTATGAGGTTGCTAGGCTGTTCTTCTTGGTCACCAGAGAGTTGCCATGAGGTTAATTCAGCATTCAGGTGGTTAATCACAAATACTATGCGTTTGTTAAGCTGTTCTGCTTGGTCACTATGGAAATGCTATATGGTTGCTAGTCTGTTCTGATTGGTCACCAGGGAGTTGCTATGCAGTTCATGTGCAAGTTGCTATGAGGTTAATAAGCTGTTCTGGATGTTTACCAGGGAGTTGCTATGCAGTTGCTAGGGAACAGTTGCTTAGTAACAGCACACAAACGCAGTAGGATGACGCACAAACTGAACTTTAATACTCTCACCGTGGAATGATAGTACTAGTGCTGCACTAAGACAACACTGTAAATATGTCTCTCTCTTTTTATCACTAAAAATATCTGTATTCCATCTTTAAAACACCAAGGTTTTGTAACACGACACGTCATACAGTCGCTTGAATTGGCTAACTAGCATCCACCCACAAATTCCACAACTCCCAACAGACGATTCCGCATCCAAGCTTCCCTCATTGACCTCCTCGTTCCAGCGGTACGACAGAGAGAGCAGGTAAGATCTGTGTGTCGTCTGGTTGACAATCACAGGAAAGGGAGGGTGTGTGTGTGTGTGTGTGTGTGTGTGAGAGAGCTGCCAGGGTCTCGCTCTCTCTCTCTCTCTCTCTCTCTCTCTCTGCCCCTGTCGAGCTGCACGTAGATCAGGGGAGCGAGCGCTCAGTGTCTGGCCGCCACAGGCCTTTTGTTCTGCAGGAACTAGACATGTCTACAGTATCTGACCCATCACAGACAGGCCGCTGATATCTCTCTCTCTCTCACACACACACACACACACTGTTCATCATTAGTTTACTAATGCATTAACTAACAACTGAGACCTTATTGCAAAGCGTTACTGATTTAACTACATGGTTGAAGTGCAGATAACACACACGTGCACAGACACATGGACAGACGCACACACAAACACACAAACACACGCATACAGACGCACACACAAAGACACGCATACAGACACACACACAGACACACACTTAATCTATTTAAACAAGGTCATGCTATTGAATTTCCGTTTTTTATCTAAATTACAATAAATACTATAAAACAAATTCTAAAAGAAAACAATATTTACTGTTTTCATGAATCATTTTAACTTAGTCCTCAATGCGAGGTTTAGTCCGACTTACCAGTAACACTTTACAATCAGGTCTCATTTCATATTAGTTACATACATTAGTTAACATGAAATATCAATGAACAAAACTTCTACAGCATTTATTTTTATTAACTAACATTAGCAAAGATTAATAAATGTTGTATGTGCGTTGAACATTGTTAGTTTATGTTAACTAAAGCATTAACTAATGTTAACAAATGAGACAATAAAAAAGTGCTATCTGATTTAACTAACTTCTGGGTTAAAGTACAGTTAAGTAAACACACACACACACACCTATACGGAAACAGACAGACTGACTCTGACCTTATTGGAAACGGAGCTAATTTTGTGGGAATAACGGGAAGAGTGAACGTGATAAAACACACACACACACACACACACACACACACACACGGTATCACTTCCTTCAGCTCTGTATTAAAGACAATTAAAGTTTACAATGCACAGAAACATCCGCTCACATTGACACATACATACACACACCAAACAAACACACAACAGCACACAATATAAACACACCAGCCAAACACTCAGATAAAGTGTGTGTGTATCTGTGTGTCTGTGAGAGTTTGTATGTGTGTGTGTGTGTGTTAGTGTGTGTGCGTGCATGAGTGTGTGTGTGTGTGTGTGTGTATGTTAGTGTGAGTGAGTGTGTGCGAGTGCATGTGTGAGTGTCTGTGTAAGTGTGGGTTGTGTGCGTTAGTGTGAGTGTGTGCGCACGTGTGTGTATATGTGGGCGTGTGTATTAGTGTGTGTATGTGTGTGTGTGTGTTAGTGTGTGTGTGTAAGTGTTAGAGTGTGTGTGCCAGTGCCACAAGGCATTTGTATCTTGCAGATATTGTTGATACGGTGACAAATAATAGAGCAACACTTCAAAACCACTCGCCTGACACACAACACACAAGATATCAGTGCGGTCATGGATTATTAGAGATAACAGAAATAAATCATTCATGCCAATAATTATTTCACACGACTCTGCCAGGTGAAGATTCTTAAACTCAGACTCATAATAAACATCTGTCAGTCATGTATGTAAATGAGCTCTGTTTTGATTGGCTGACATCTGTGTTCCTCATACTGTTTTATGGACTGTGATGATGATTTTCCATAATAATTATAATAATAAATCTAGTTAAGTATGTATATATGCATGTCATTTTCACTACCATTGAAACGTTTGGGCTCAGTGCATTTAACATCGTTCTCTTCTGACTTTGCTGTTGGAGGAAACAGGAACATGAATGATATTTGCTGTGGTTTCTCATGTTCCTCTTTAGAAGTTTACTCCTCTAGAACTTTCGTCCACGCTCCAATTTTAACATCCAACAACGTTTACCCAGTAAACGAACACAAGCACAGAGAACAAGGAGAAAGACGAGTATGAAAAATGACTGGCATCACACACACTCCACCCTGTCTGCCAGCGCCGCGTAACAGACACACACACACGTCTGTGCCCGCGGACGACCTCTGACCTGCCACATCCCGCTGGCTGGGCAGACAGGTGCAGGGAGAAAGAAAGAAAAAGAAAGAAAGAAAGAAAGAAAGTGAGTGAGTGAGTGAGTAAGAAAGAAAGAAAGAGTGTGAGTAAGTAAGAAAGAGAGGGTGAGTGAGTGAGTGAGTGAGTGAGTGAGTGAGTGAGTGAGTGAGTGAGTGAGTAAGAAAGAAAGAAAGAGTGTGAGTAAGTAAGAAAGAGAGGGTGAGTGAGTGAGTGAGTGAGTGAGTGAGTGAGTGAGTGAGTGAGTGAGTGAGTAAGAAAGAAAGAGTGTGAGTAAGAAAGAGAGGGTGAGTGAGTGAGTGAGTGAGTGAGTGAGTAAGAAAGAAAGAGTGTGAGTAAGAAAGAGAGGGTGAGTGAGTGAGTGAGTGAGTAAGTAAGAAAGAGAGAGTGAGTGAGTGCGTAAGTGAGTAAGAAAGAAAGAAAGAAAGAGTGAGTAAGAAAGAAAGAAAGAAAGAGTGAGTAAGAAACAAAGTAAGAAAGAAAGAAAGAGAGAAAGAAAGAGAGAGTGAGTGAATAAGTAAGAAAGAAAGAAAGTGAGTAAGTAAGAAAGAAATAAAGTGAGTAAGTAAGAAAGAAAGTAATTAAGAAAGAGTGAGTGAGTGAATAAGTAAGAAATAAATAAATAAATAAATAAAGTGAGTAAGAAAGAAAGAAAGTAAGTAAGTAAGAAAGAGAGTGAGTGAGTGAATAAGTAAATATGAAAGAAAGAAAGTAAGTAAGAAAGAAATAAAGTGAGTAAGAAAGAAAGAATGTAAGAAAGAAATAAAGCGAGTAAGAAAGAAAGTAAGAAAGAGAGTGAGTGAGTGAGTGAATAAGTAAGTAAGAAAGAAATAAAGTGAGTAAGTAAGAAAGAAAGTAAGTAAGATAGTGAGTGAGTAAATAAGAAAGAAAGAGAGTGAGTGAGTAAATAAGTAAGAAAGAAAGAAAGAAAGTAAGTAAGTAAGAAAGAAATAAAGTGAGTAAGTAAGAAAGAAAGTAAGTAAGAAAGTGAGTGAGTAAATAAGAAAGAAAGAAAGTGAGTGAGTAAATAAGAAAGAAAGTGAGTCAGTGAGTGAGTGAGTAAGAAAGAAAGAAAGAAAGAAACAAAGTAAGAAAGAAAGAAAGAAAGAAAGAAAGAAAGAAAGAAAGTAAGAAAGAAAGAAAGAAAGTAAGTAAGAAAGAAAGAAAGAAAGAAACAAAGTAAGAAAGAAAGAAAGAAAGAAAGTAAGTAAGAAAGAAAGAAAGAAAGAAAGAAAGAAAGAAAGAAAGAAAGAAACAAAGTAAGAAAGAAAGAAAGAAAGAAAGAAAGAAAGAAAGAAAGAAAGAAAGAAAGAAAGAAAGAAAGAAAGAAAGGCACACAGAAGAAAGCAAGCTCTGCTCCAGGGTGGTTTATTAGTGATGTCATCATGACAGCGCTAGAGGGCGTCAGCGAGCAGAAACAAACTACAGCATTACTTCACCATCACTGACATACGATTATAGTTTTATTTTCTGTTCTCATATTAATTTGAAACTTTTAGTAATTTTGCTGTTTGTTTTTGTCATATTTATTATTATTATTTTTAAATACATCTATATTTTTTGTTAACGTAAAAATATGAACATTGAAATGCAGATAGTACTGATGTGCAGGTTAGCATCTAGCCAAATTAATGACTGAAATCATGCAATTTCATGTTCATACATGTATAAACTGCTGTTGCAACGGCATGATCTCACACACTATTCGAGATGAACAGTATTAAAACACTTCATGTAGAGAGACTAACTCAATTTAGCTTGAAGTAGACAGACTCACTAACACTAGATCCTTCTCAGTGTAAACAACACATTACTGTGCAGAAATGACCATCCTACAGTAACACACACACACACACACACACACGCGTATTGTGATGTCACCACTAGATGTCAGTGTCGGATCAGTTAAAATAAAACAGCTTTCAGTGTCTGGACACCAGAGGGAGCTTCTGTGCACACGCACACACGCACACACACACACACGTATTGTGACGTCACCACTAGATGTCAGTGTCAGATCAGTTAAAATAAAACCGCTTTCAGTGTCTGGACACCAGAGGGAGCTTCTGTACACACACACACACACACACACTACACAGCAGAAAACATGAGATCTCATGAGATCTAAACTGTGTTCTGAGTTCAGAATAAGAGAACTGCAGCCGTGATCATTAACACTCATCCTGGAGTTCGTCTTGAGTAAGAGGATCTTACCGGCAGGCTGGGCAGGAACTTCTCCATGTTTTCCAGGTCAATGCCATCATCATCATCTTCATCATTCTCAAATTTGCCCTTTATCATCCTGTGAACACACACATGACAAAACGACTCTGTAGACTTGTTTTTGTTTTTCATTTTTGAACACATAGAAGCATCAAATAAGTAAATAAATTAACTATTATGTATAATGATTGTTTCTGGGGCTTTAAGACTTTCACATTTCAAGAGTTCATACTTACTAAATAAATAACTAGTCCAGAACATCTTAAACCTGTAAAGCCTGACATATTAAATAATATAGGCAGAAAAAAAAAATTCCCCCGACAAAATACGATAAAAGTCTGCATATGTGTTTTTGTTGAGTATCATATTTTAGCCTTTATGGCTCATATAGTATGATATAGTGCGAATTTGGAGCTCATAACATTTTAACAAGATAAAAAAAAAAAAAAAAAAAACTATGGATAATCAAGTAAAGCTAAGTTGCATCAGTCCAGTAAGTGTTCACCTTAAAATATGACTACCAAAATAAGTTATTCTTGCATTTACTTTATAAAACCAGCAAAAGGGACGTTTTTACAATTATATTAAAAGGCATTTTACTTGCTAAAAAAAAAAAAAAAAAAAAAAGTCTAAAACTATCAGTTTAGATAGTTGATCATTTTGAAGCCTTAGAAATGTGTGAATATTAAATATGACACAGAAGGCATTACTGTGTTAAACTCCCTCAATGCATGTATTTGGCGCTGACAGCCGTCCTCCAGCAGAGGTCAGTAGTGAGCAGAGCGCCACACACACACACGGCCACACCCCATTACAGCACAACAATACTGAACATTAAACTACGGTGTACTCCAACATTCAAAACTCCCTCACATGCAGATTTACATGTCCAAAGAAACAAATATAAATGAGACTGTGGCTCCGCCGGCAGCCCTGTGTTAATGTGAAACGCTTCAGACTGTATGTGTCTGATCTCAGGTCAGTGTTATTGAGAGGAGCGTCTCTCTCACCCTTCTCGGTCAATGTGCGGGAGGTGTTTCGGTGTCCCTCTGTACGCCCTCCTGTGAAACTGCGAGAAATCCAGTTTCTCCGGCTGCATGTCCCACGTAGCGCCTCTGTGAACACACACCACTCAAAATCACACACCCGTGGGAATCCTCGACTATAGGAACTATACATTTACACTTGAACTAGGTCATATTCTACCTTAAAATCACTAGAAAAAAAGTTCATTTTGCTTACAGAAAATGCATCATGACTATTTTGATGACATGCTCTTTATTGAGCTCTATTCACTAAACAAAGAGGTAAATGAACTGCGTTTCTAGTGTGTGTTTCTATAGTCATACTACAGTATGTATTATAGCAAAACTATATGAATTAGGGATGCACGGGGGGTTGCGAGGGGGAATTAAATTTGGATTTTTATGATAAAAATTGTGATTGCAATTTTAAAAAGATTCCAAGCTTGCTGTGCTTGTTTGTAGGACTGCACAATTTGGCCAAAAATTTTTAGATTATGTATCAATATTGCTATAATAATAATAATAATAATTATTATTATTATAAATAAAATAGAAATTACTAAATACAAATATGAAATATTACTATTCTAATATTTCACTGTAAAAAAATATTTAAGAAAAATAATAATATAATAATAATTATAATATGAATAATAATAACAATGGTTAAATTTACATTACAACAGTAAAATGACAATACAAACATTTATTGGTGTCTTAATTTCTATATCCACAATGACCGAGAAGAAGAGTACGGGAAGAAGAGTACGGGAAGAAGAGTACGGGAAGAAGAGTACGGGAAGAAGAGTAGAGTACGGGAAGAAGAGTATTAGAGTACGGGAAGAAGAGTACGGGAAGAAGAGTAGAGTAGGGGAAGAAGAGTATTAGAGTACGGGAAGAAGAGTATTAGAGTACGAGAAGAAGAGTACGAGAAGAAGAGTACGGGAAGAAGAGTACGGGAAGAAGAGTACGGGAAGAAGAGTACGGGAAGAAGAGTAGAGTACGGGAAGAAGAGTACGGGAAGAAGAGTACGGAAAGAAGAGTATTAGAGTACGGGAAAAAGAGTAGAGTACGGGAAGAAGAGTACGGGAAGAAGAGTACGGGAAAAAGAGTAGAGTACGGGAAGAAGAGTACGGGAAGAAGAGTACGGGAAGAAGAGTACGAGAAGAAGAGTACGAGAAGAAGAGTACGGGAAGAAGAGTAGAGTACGAGAAGAAGAGTACGGGAAGAAGAGTACGGGAAGAAGAGTAGAGTACGAGAAGAAGAGTACGAGAAGAAGAGTACGGGAAGAAGAGTAGAGTACGGGAAGAAGAGTAGAGTACGGGAAGAAGAGTACGGGAAGAAGAGTAGAGTACGGGAAGAAGAGTATTAGAGTACGGGAAGAAGAGTACGGGAAGAAGAGTAGAGTAGGGGAAGAAGAGTATTAGAGTAGGGGAAGAAGAGTATTAGAGTACGGGAAGAAGAGTATTAGAGTACGAGAAGAAGAGTACGAGAAGAAGAGTACGGGAAGAAGAGTACGGGAAGAAGAGTACGGGAAGAAGAGTAGAGTACGGGAAGAAGAGTACGGGAAGAAGAGTACGGAAAGAAGAGTATTAGAGTACGGGAAAAAGAGTAGAGTACGGGAAGAAGAGTACGGGAAGAAGAGTACGGGAAGAAGAGTACGAGAAGAAGAGTACGGGAAGAAGAGTAGAGTACGAGAAGAAGAGTACGGGAAGAAGAGTACGGGAAGAAGAGTAGAGTACGAGAAGAAGAGTACGAGAAGAAGAGTACGGGAAGAAGAGTAGAGTACGGGAAGAAGAGTAGAGTACGGGAAGAAGAGTACGGGAAGAAGAGTACGGGAAGAAGAGTACGGGAAGAAGAGTAGAGTACGAGAAGAAGAGTAGAGTACGAGAAGAAGAGTACGAGAAGAAGAGTACGGGAAGAAGAGTACGAGAAGAAGAGTACGGGAAGAAGAGTAGAGTACGGGAAGAAGAGTACGAGAAGAAGAGTACGGGAAGAAGAGTACGGGAAGAAGAGTACGGGAAGAAGAGTACGGGAAGAAGAGTATAGGAAGAAGAGTACGGGAAGAAGAGTATGGGAAGAAGAGTACGGGAAGAAGAGTATAGGAAGAAGAGTATAGGAAGAAGAGTACGAGAAGAAGAGTATAGGAAGAAGAGTATAGGAAGAAGAGTACGGGAAGAAGAGTATGGGAAGAAGAGTACGGGAAGAAGAGTATAGGAAGAAGAGTACGAGAAGAAGAGTACGGGAAGAAGAGTACGGGAAGAAGAGTATAGGAAGAAGAGTAGAGTACGAGAAGAAGAGTATAGGAAGAAGAGTACGGGAAGAAGAGTACGGGAAGAAGAGTATGGGAAGAAGAGTATAGGAAGAAGAGTACGGGAAGAAGAGTATGGGAAGAAGAGTACGGGAAGAAGAGTATAGGAAGAAGAGTACGAGAAGAAGAGTACGGGAAGAAGAGTACGGGAAGAAGAGTACGGGAAGAAGAGTACGAGAAGAAGAGTACGGGAAGAAGAGTAGAGTACGAGAAGAAGAGTACGGGAAGAAGAGTACGAGAAGAAGAGTACGGGAAGAAGAGTACGGGAAGAAGAGTACGGGAAGAAGAGTATAGGAAGAAGAGTACGGGAAGAAGAGTATGGGAAGAAGAGTACGGGAAGAAGAGTATAGGAAGAAGAGTATAGGAAGAAGAGTACGAGAAGAAGAGTACGGGAAGAAGAGTAGAGTACGGGAAGAAGAGTACGAGAAGAAGAGTACGGGAAGAAGAGTACGGGAAGAAGAGTACGGGAAGAAGAGTACGGGAAGAAGAGTATAGGAAGAAGAGTACGGGAAGAAGAGTATGGGAAGAAGAGTACGGGAAGAAGAGTATAGGAAGAAGAGTATAGGAAGAAGAGTACGAGAAGAAGAGTATAAAAGAAGAGTATAGGAAGAAGAGTACGAGAAGAAGAGTATAGGAAGAAGAGTACGGGAAGAAGAGTACGGGAAGAAGAGTATAGGAAGAAGAGTACGGGAAGAAGAGTATGGGAAGAAGAGTACGGGAAGAAGAGTAGAGGAAGAAGAGTATAGGAAGAAGAGTACGAGAAGAAGAGTATAGGAAGAAGAGTATAGGAAGAAGAGTACGAGAAGAAGAGTATAGGAAGAAGAGTACGGGAAGAAGAGTATGGGAAGAAGAGTATAGGAAGAAGAGTATAGGAAGAAGAGTACGAGAAGAAGAGTATAGGAAGAAGAGTACGGGAAGAAGAGTACGGGAAGAAGAGTACGGGAAGAAGAGTATGGGAAGAAGAGTACGGGAAGAAGAGTATAGGAAGAAGAGTATAGGAAGAAGAGTACGAGAAGAAGGGTATAGGAAGAAGAGTACGGGAAGAAGAGTACGGGAAGAAGAGTACGGGAAGAAGAGTACGGGAAGAAGAGTACGGGAAGAAGAGTATAGGAAGAAGAGTATAGGAAGAAGAGTACGAGAAGAAGAGTATAGGAAGAAGAGTACGAGAAGAAGAGTACGGGAAGAAGAGTACGGGAAGAAGAGTACGAGAAGAAGAGTATAGGAAGAAGAGTACGGAAGAAGAGTACGGGAAGAAGAGTACGGGAAGAAGAGTACGGGAAGAAGAGTACGGGAAGAAGAGTACGAGAAGAAGAGTACGGGAAGAAGAGTACGGGAAGAAGAGTACGGGAAGAAGAGTACGAGAAGAAGAGTATGGGAAGAAGAGTATGGGAAGAAGAGTACGGGAAGAAGAGTACGGGAAGAAGAGTACGAGAAGAAGAGTACGGGAAGAAGAGTACGGGAAGAAGAGTATAGGAAGAAGAGTACAGGAAGAAGAGTACGAGAAGAAGAGTATAGGAAGAAGAGTACGAGAAGAAGAGTACGGGAAGAAGAGTACGGGAAGAAGAGTACGGGAAGAAGAGTACGGGAAGAAGAGTACGGGAAGAAGAGTACGGGAAGAAGAGTACGGGAAGAAGAGTACGGGAAGAAGAGTACGGGAAGAAGAGTACGGGAAGAAGAGTACGGGAAGAAGAGTACGGGAAGAAGAGTACGGGAAGAAGAGTACGGGAAGAAGAGTAGAGTACGGGAAGAAGAAGAGTACGGGAAGAAGAAGAGTACGGGAAGAAGAAGAGTACGGGAAGAAGAAGAGTACGGGAAGAAGAAGAGTACGGGAAGAAGAAGAGTACGGGAAGAAGAGTACGGGAAGAAGAAGAGTACGGGAAGAAGAAGAGTACGGGAAGAAGGTGCATGTTGTGTTTTTAAATGCACACACTCAATCTCAGAGCAGAAGCAGAGATGCAGATCATGTGAAGCAGCGTTTACTGTGAACCGAGACGCTCGGTAAATGAGTGTAAATGATAAAATGAAAACGTGTAAATGAACACAGTGCCACTTTCAGTTTGGAACACACAGCTCATTTTTTTATTTTATTAAACCACAGCCTTTACATATCACGATTCTGGTTTTATTTTAGTTTATCGTGCAGCCCTGCTATGTGTCATTATTTACACGGCTAGATTTATTACTCGTGTGTGTATGAATCGTACCCATGAGAGTCCAGGTTAGCAGCCCAAATGTCCGTTCCCAGGATGTCCAGAGAACAGTCCTTGTTTCCATTCTAAAACACACACAGTCCAAATGCAGAAATATTGTGGAAGTTTAAAAAGGTAGAATTCAGTGTAGAAAGTCAGTGCATGAGTTGTTAAATCTCACCTTTGCTGGAGCTCGGAACTGGTTGTTTCGTCCTCTGCTGTCTGATCTAGAACCAGAACCGGGTCGAGAACCTGAACTGGGTCTAGAGCCGGTGCTGCCATTACTACTGTGCTCCCAATCATCCTGAGAGAGAAGAAGATTCAGATACATTTACTAAATCATCCAACATCTACACGATACATTTAAAAAATACATCTTTTTAACCATTTTCAGTCTGCAAATTTGTTATTTAAAAAAAAGTTCAAGTTTGATGATGTAGGACTGTACCATTTGGCCAAAACTTTGTGATTATATATCATTATTGCTATAATAATAATAATAATTATTATTAAATAAATATATACAAATTACTAAAAAAAAACTAAATAAGAAATATTACTATTATGGTCTGCCAGTTTTAACAAAAACAAAATATTTTCATTTGCTGAAATAAAACAAATAAATAACATTATTTTTTTACTAAAATATTTTTTTCTTCATATTTTTTGTGCATAACAAAAATATGCACAACTCATAAAACATAAGCAACATGTTCCCACAGTGAGAAACGCTTTCTCACATTTTACATTAACTCTGGAAACTCGAAAATGCTGACACTATTTATAATTTCGGAAAACAACTATATAGCAAATATCAAAAGCCACTAAATCAAGCGTACCACAAACAAAAGGCTTGTGAACTAAACAAAAATGTAATGATACAAAAAATATATATATTACAACATGCAATGCATGTTGAGGAAGTCAAATGAGATTTCAATTCAGCAACAGTTCACCAGACGCTACTGAGCATGTGCAGAACCGAAGCACGTGACACAGGATTTAGGGCTTTCACACACAGGGTCAGTGACCTCATCACAGTGACCTCAGAGTACAATACTGGCACTGTGTCATTCACAATGCCCTCTCTCTCTCTCTCTCTCTCTCTCTCTCTCTCTCTCTCTCTCACACACACACACAGTACATCTAACCTTCTCACGTGTGTCATGTATCGTCTTTAATATTTAATATACACACGAATTAACCGTATGGCTGACAGCTTTAGTCTGGTCCAGTGTCACTATGCAGGGAACATTCAGAACCCAGTGATGCATCAGTCTGGAAAGTCTATACAGTATGTGTGCAAGTGCACAGAAACCTGTTAAAAGAATGAAAGAACTGAAGAAGACCAGCTCTTAAAGGGGATTAGTCTGCTTTTTCACATGTTTAACTTTCTTAAATGTGTGTAATGTTGCTGTTTGAGCATGAAAAAGCTCTGCAAAGTTACAAAGAGTTCTTCTCTATATCAGTGTCAGTGTTTCTGAACTCCCTGAAACGCCTCTATTGTAGTCTTCAGTTTCTTCCGGGAACGAACACGTCACAATATTCCTCATTTAAGTAATTCATATGCAGAATAAAGGGGCGGGGCCTGGTCGAGTTAGTTAGTTGTGTGTTGAAACTCATGTTATGGTAAGGGGCGGGACATTTCCCAAACACAGTCGAAGCGCTCAACCAATCAGAGCACAGTGTGCTTTTCAGAAGGAGGGGCTTCATAGAGACAGGAAGTAAACAGAGCGTTACTGACAGACTGGGAAGAGAGGAGCTGCAACAATAGCCTGGCTCCGCCCTCCTACGCACTTCTGCTCAATTTCATTTTTCTTCAGTACTACGTCTGGGACTGCTGTATATTCTTAGGTTTCCAGAAATTAATTTTTTGTAGGACCAATCAGCGAATAGAGGGAGTGGCTGAGAACGATGACGTTGATGTAGCGCGTCAGTTTGAGTTGGAGTTCAGTGATGGCAGCAGAGAAAGACGTGAGAAAATCTATTCGGTCCGTTGTTGCAAAACTGCCGAATATCCAGAAGTTAAAGCCGGAGCAAGATCAATGTTTGCTAAGTGTTGTTGGTGGCCATGATGTTGTGGCCCTCCTCCCCACGGGGTTCGGGAAAAGTTTAATTTTCCAGCTCACTCCGCTAGTGGTGAATGACGAGTTAGCTAAGGCGAACGATAGGGATGCAAAGCCGATAGTTGTTGTCGTCTCCTCTTGTTGCACTAATGGAGGACCAAGTGAGGGAGGCAGAAAGGTTAGGAGTTGGTGCTGGGCAGCTCGGCGTGCACGATGATCACTGTACAGCATTTGCGGCAGATCCGAAACGACTGCAGCGGCGTATTGTTCATGATTACACCCAGCTTCGACAGTTGACTGAATACAACACTGTCCTTAGTGTCAAATATACATTTAGAATTGTTCTTTGACCTCTTAAATTCGATGAACAAAACATGCAGCTCTCGTTGACAGACATCTTGTTCTAAACATAATCCTTTGATAATTCGGACTTGTTTTTTTTTTTATTGCTTAAAACACACAAGTAATAACAGAAAACAATACAAAAACAAACAAAAGACAATAATAATAAAAAACAAAACAAAAATAAAACAGTATGGGGATAATATAAAATAAACATTAACAAGTTAAAAGAATTACATGACACTGAAAAAAGGAAAATAATTACAAACATAATGTTTTTAAGACTTTTTTTGTTCTCAGACAACTTAATTGAAAAGAGGTATTTTTAAAATTCTTTCACAAATATAAGAAAGAGAGGTTTAGCATTTAGATATTTAGATTTATGAATATGGAATTCGGACTTGTTGTTTCCAGCCGGTTTCGGCGCATGACATACGTCACGACCACACGTTAGCGATTGGCTATGGCAGATCCTGAGTGACGCTGGGCAGATCCAATAGTTTTGAACTTAAACAGAGAACCCGCCTACAAGGAAGTAAACGTTTTTCAATGGAGCGAGGCCAGACTCTCTGTACAAATGAAATGTACGAGAGTCTGGTAGAACCAGGCTACTGCAACAATGGAGAATACAAGAAAAATAATGACGCATGAAAACTAATAGAGTCCAGAAACAAAACTAAGACTTTTAAAAGTCCTTTTTAAGGCTCATTCACACCAAGGATAACAAAAAAGATATCGTTTTATAAATGTAAATGATATTTAGTTTTTAAATGTAAAAGAATAGTAGAGTCCACACCACAGCTAGAACCATAATGGCACAGGGGAAAGATATCGTCGGAATCACTTTCAGAACCATTTTTTCCCAACTAATGAACGATAAAACACTGACAGCCAATCAGAATCCATCCTGCTTTAAAGATCCTGAGCATTTAAAGAGACAACTGTTTAAACTTATAATAAACAGTGCAATAGTGTGTCGGTGTGGACGCTAATGTAGTCATCGGTATAGGCCCTGTCCGAAATGGCACACTTCATATGCACTTACACTCCTGTGGACTTACAATGTGTGTGTGTGTGTGTGTGTCCCCACATGACCATAGGGTGTCCCATTTGCCAGAAGGGTTTCAGAAGGGTCAAAGTGGCATTATTTCACAAAAGCATGGACCAGGAAGAAGATCGCAAGGGCTTAGGGATCCATTTGGGACAAGGCCATAGTTAATGTTCTTGGCGTGAAGAGGTAGCCTGGCAAGCCAGACCTACATCAAGATGTTAGGTCTGGGAACTCACAATTGGCATGCCTCAATCCGAGGGGCGGGATAAACGGTTGTCTTTCAATATCCCTCGGCACGCAATAGGATAGCGCTACAACCAACCAGAGCAACGAACGGCTGTGGATGAGTGAGTCCCATGCGTTTTCCCACCAGCGGAGCTAGTTGATATATTAAACTTTTGCCATATCCAATCGTCAAAACTCCGAACACATCTTCCTTTTTTAAGAATGACTTAAGTTACGTTCTCTTAACTCCAAGTCCTCCAGAGTCGCGGCCAAATCCGATTCGAAAGGTGTTCGCCAGCAGCATCTTCTTTGTTTTCAAGTAACGTTAGCAGGGAAATCACCTATGGAAATCACTCGGAACCGTCACATCTCTGCCGTCATTGTTAAGCCCGCCCACCAACTCTATACACCAACTCTCAGCCACTCCCTCTATTCGCTGATTGGTCCTACAAAAAATTAATTTCTGGAAACCTAAGAATATACAGCAGTCCCAGACGTAGTACTGAAGAAAAATGAAATTGAGCGGAAGTGGGTAGGAGGGCGGAGCCAGGCTATTGTTGCAGCTCCTCTCTTCCCAGTCTGTCAGTAACGCTCTGTTTACTTCCTGTCTCTATGAAGCCCCTCCTTCTGAAAAGCACACTGTGCTCTGATTGGTTGAGCGCTTCGACTGTGTTTGGGAAATGTCCCGCCCCTTACCATAACATGAGTTTCAACACACAACTAACTAACTCAACCAGGCCCCACCCCTTTATTCTGCGTATTAATTACTTAAATGAGGAATATTGTGACGTGTTCGTTCCTGGAAGAAACTGTTCGCCAGCAGCATCTTCTTTGTTTTCAAGTAACGTTAGCAGGGAAATCACCTATGGAAATCACTCGGAACCGTCACATCTCTGCCGTCATTGTTAAGCCCGCCCACCAACTCTATACACGATGTGATTGGCCTGACCAGAGTTTGGTTTTTCCAGCTCGAAAAGCCAACGGAGAGTTGCTAGACCACACTTTGCTGCCGCTAGGGTGAGTCTAGATTTCTAGGCTAGTGAAGAGGCCTTTCCTCAACAAAATTCTCAAACTATTACTAGAAACTGACTCGCATGCTACAGAACAGAGACCCTAAGAGGACATGATGATGAAATAGGCCTATTTCACAAAAATGGCCGCCGAGACCGGAAGTAGGGTAAACTCTTTTCCGGTGAAAGCGCTAGCAGTTACAGTCGGAGGACAAATGCGGAGATTAAAAGCGGTTGCTTACCTTTTTATGTTTCAACCCAAAGAAGAAACAACCCTATTGATCACTTCACAGCTTTTCGTGTTTTGCGGGTTTTCATGGAACAATCGGGGAGAAGTTAAATCACGCCAGACGCGTGTGAAGAAGGAAGCAGATGTTGAAATGGAGTGTTGATGCCGGTTCGGGACTGATGCCCTGACAAAACATGTTTATATTCCACTTGATTGTTATCCGATTTGCACGTCATGCACTTTTATTTATTATTATTAACTGTTGGCAAATTAAAATTGTTTGTAGAAGTTGTTTTCTGTAACTTTCTTTCCTTTTTACCTGGGTGCGTTTTGCCAGGCCTGCTGTTTACTTGTGCAAGCAAGGGCAGCTGGGACATTTATTAAACGTATAAAATACTTTCCAAACCGTTACATATAGTCTTATAAATTCAGACGTTTGTGAAAAATTAACATATTGGAATATTTTAAAAGTTGTTTGAACACGGAGCAGTTTTTTCCCGTGAGTGGGACTGGAAAACCCGGAGTGGATCCGGAGCGGAGTGATAACAGAACGCTTCTGTGCAGAGAGGAACGGGCTTTTGCTCCAGTCCAGGCTTTGATCACATCTCCCTAAGTAGGGTAACCACCTCGTCCCTCCGACCCATTCGAACTAAAATTAAGACATTTATTACACTATTTGAGAAATATAAGCATATTTACGGCCTTAAAATAATGAAAAGGGTAATTTAAGAAACAGGGGGAAACCTGATATTAACGGAAGTCCGTCGTAGCGACGGATAACTTTAATCCCTGTATATATTATTTAGTGTATTACTGAATATAAAATATATTTTAAATATATTCTCACATTTTTAAATATATGAAAGTGACTTGACATGTTTCATTCAATATATTGTAATATATTAACACCATATATTATTCTGTTTGTTTTCAAATATACCGTACTGTTAAACCATTTCATATATTGATAATTTATATATAGGGAATATTTTTTTTTCATAAGGGGACCCCAGACAGTTAAATATTATTTTGTAACATGATTTTTTTAAAACATGTAATATCAATCACTTCATTCATGTTTTTAGTCTAACTATTTTTTTATTTGCCTTAATTTCATTATTAGACATACTAGCAACGTTAGGTCAAATTCACTGTAAAGATGTACAATTCTTAGTTTCATTCATGGTAACATGAAAAAGGAGCCATAATCTAGTGGAAGATTGCTGCAATCTCCTGGACTAACACCTAATAACATGATTTTTTTAACAAAAGCCACTAGATTTCACTCATAGCCTACAATCAGACATCATTTCAACTTATTTATTTATTGTTTTTCGATATATTAACGTTAAATGTGAGCTTAGTCATCAAGTGTCATGCCATTTAAATGAATGGAACTTTTTTTATGTAACGTAAGCACTAAGCAAACGTCAAGAATGTGTCCAATTTCGATCTTTTCAAAACTCCCTGAAAACTATCAACAAAACGGACAACATCTGATATTCTTACTTTTGTCAAATTACGTTATATGAATGACTGAGAGAGAAAACAAGCTGTTCAAAGTCCATTTTGAAAATGAATGGCGATCGTAGCGGGCGGCGGCGCGACCAGAAGTCTGTTTGCCGTCTGTGTCTGGTGTGATTTAACCTCTCCCCAGTTGTTCCATGAAAACCCGTAAAACGCGGAAAGCTGTGAAGTGATAAATAGGGTTGTTTCTTCTTTGGGTTGACAAACACCATAAAAAGGTAAGCAACAGGACTAAACCGCTTATAGTTTCCGCATTTGTCCTCCGACTGTAACTGCTAGCGCTTTCACCGGAAAAGAGTTTACCCTACTTCCGGTCTCGGCGGCCATTTTGTGAAATAAGGCCTATGGGAGGTGAATTACATAATATATTTGCTTTTGTTTGCAAAAGTTTAGCATTCTTTCAAAAAAACTTTTGCGTGCAAAACAAAAGTTTTACAATCAAATGCAAAGCTTTTGTGAAACAATGTAAATCAACTAAAATATTTTTATTCCCATCTCTTTTTTTTTTTTTTTTTACTATATAGGCTAGCTTCTCTTATGGCAACAAGTATGCAATGCACACTTGTGTTTTGTTGCACATTGCAGTCTGACACATTTCTGAATAATATGAAGGTAATCAAGCTAGCAGAGCTAGAAACACTTACTGTAGGTGTTTTCATATTAACATTAGCATCTAGCTACACTTTGACAATCTACATCAGAGGTGTCCAATCCTGCTCCTGCAGAGTTCAGCTCGAACCCAAAAGAAACGCTAGTTTGATGTTTCTGATGGTTTTTTTGCCCATCCATTAATATCTATAAAGTAATGAATGCAACATTTCTGATGACAAACACATCTTTTGATGAAAACCTAGAGATTCATTTTCAAACATTTCACTAAACAACTCACTAAATTATATTTTGGGGGTAATTTCTCAGACAAATTTGAAGTGCGATTAATTTGCAATTAATTTGATTAATTAATCGGCACATCATGTAATTAATTAGATTAAAAATTGTAATAGTTTGACAGCCCTAGATTCTACACATATTCAACACTGTGTCTGCACAGCTTCATCAATTCTAATAAGATGGATTAAGAGCAGTTTACTTTTAACGAGCAGCTTGTGTTGGGTGTGGACAGGGTGTTACAGAATAGTTATGGATCAGATGCACACACACACATACACACACACACATACACGAAAACTCACTGGTTTGAACGAGCCCCTGTCCCGTGAGGACGACCAGCTCCCATCAATCTTATCACTGCAGTCTTCTGTCCACTGAGAGAGAGAGACATATACAGAGAAAGACAGAGAGAGAGTGATTATTTATATTGTCACAAATAAGTAAACTGTGTATATATATATATATATATATATATATATGGGACGGGGTCAGTTGTACCCGTGAGGTGTGGGATGGGGTCAGTTGTACCCGTAAGGTGTGGGATGGGGTCAGTTGTACCCGTGAGGTGTGGGATGGGGTCAGTTGTACCCGTGAGGTGTGGGACGGGGTCAGTTGTACCTGTGAGGTGTGGGACGGGGTCAGTTGTACCTGTGAGGTGTGGGACGGGGTCAGTTGTACCTGTGAGGTGTGGGACGGGGTCAGTTGTACCTGTGAGGTGTGGGACTGGATCTTGTCCACATCCTGCTCTGTTTCGGTCTTGTCGCTCAGGAGTCCCTGCACCTGGTACTCGAGCACGTAGCTGTCGATGAAGCGCTCCAGCTCCTCGATCTCCTGCGAGCGAGTGCTTCCCGCCTCTGACGACGCTGATGCTACCGATGAGCTCTCCATGGCAACCAGCCCACAGTGGGGGGAGGGGGAGCTGTGGGCGGGGCAAACACAAAAAGGAAATTGTTAGTAATCTGAATAATAATGTGAATTGACACATCAAATGGACAATATACATTTTTTATAATATACTTAGCCTATGTTAATTCGCAAATACTTTTATTATATAAAGTCAAGCAACATTAAGCAAAACATTGACATTTTATTTTTATCACATTAAAATGTATGACAGCTGTTAATGCTATGTTAAGCATAATAATATTTTTGATTGAAAATCATTCTGAAGTGATCAAAACTTTTGAACACAAGATAATCACAACTTCCCAACATGTCCAGCAGCATCAGAGAATAAACATGGCCTGTTGACAGGCAGGACTGTGAGATGTCATTGGCTGCTCATGCTTCAGTCAGATCAGTGACATCGACGCACTCGGACTGTGACGCCGCAGCTCAGCCGCAGCTCAGCCACATCACCAGTCTAACTCATCAAGTCCTGTCTGCTTCTGCTTTACCGGTCCATCTGTCTCTCCTCTCATCTTTCACCCGCAATCTGTTTCTGCTCTTATATTATTATTATTATATAGTACTATATACAGTCAAAAAGATTGGGATCAGTTAGATTTTTTTACTTTTTGAAAGAAATGAATGCTTTTATTCATAAAGGATGCATTAAACTGATCAAAAGTGACAGTAAAGACACAATGTTACAAAAAATGTATAAAGACAATGTCATAAAAGATTTATATTTCAAATAAATGCTGTTCTTCAGAACTTTCTATCATGTGGAGAAAAAAGTATAAGTTTCCACACAAATATGAAGCTGCACAACTGCTTTCAACATTAGAGTGATTTCTGAAGGATCATGTGACTCTGAAGACTGGAGTAATGATGCTGACAATTCAGCTTTGAAAATATTCATTTTAAATTATAATAATATTTCACAACATTACTGTTTTTATGGTGTTTCGATCAAATAAATGCATATATATTTACACATACACACACTAAATACTAAAAATAAATAAATAAATAATAATAATAATATATATATATATAATAAATTATATTAAATTTTAATCAAAAGGCAAAAAAATTTGCAAAAAATTAGCAACATTTTTTGCTTTAATTATTAGGACAATATATGGACAGGAGAGGTCCACGAGCTGGGACTCGAACTCAGGTTGCCTGAAGCACAACGGCGCTACATGTCGGCGCTGCCCACAAGGTCATCGCCACCGCCAGCAGAACACACACTTAAGCAAAAATAACATGTTTACGCATTTAATTGTTCTTGCATAATTCAAATTAAAAAGTAACATTTCTCTTTCACAGCTTTAAAAATAAACTGATTAAATCAGTGGAGACACTGGATATGTTCTGTTTAAAAGTAACTTAATATAAGTAAAGTGAAATATATTTTTTTTACTTTGATAAGTAATTACGCAAAAGTATTCAGTTTCAGTAGTGCTAAGGTAAAGCTCAGGTAAATTCCCCCCAAAAAAGCTCGATTTACAGTACCAAGCAACTAAAGTCACAAAAGTACAATTACTCAAGTGCTCCTCCACTGGGCTTTGCATGACTGAACCATCGCTCTGGGTTGGTGAGATGATGTGCCCTGCTTACGGCCAGGTGAGAGAGTGTGTGTGTGTGTGTGTGTGTGAGAGAGAGAGAGAGGGTTTAATCTGGTCTTAAGTCACTACTTGAATATTGGCCAAGCAAAGAGGATTTACAACTGGAGCAGCACCATCTTACACTACACATTCAGAATAACACACACTCCAGATCTGCTCATATTTAAGACCATTTACTCGGTTTAAGCAACTGTTCTTTGTACCACCCGTGACCTGTCAATTGATCCTTTGTTTAAAAATTCATCATGATGCCAAACATCGAGCACTAAAGCAACCAGAGATCTGACATATCAAATAAATCTTGATATTAATCAGCCTTATTCAATCTACAATATCTAATCTATATTTCAATCAGAAAGTCTAATAATAACCAAACAGTAGCAAGCTAGATAAGAAATGTTTAAAGCAAGAAAAAATCTAGTTAAAATAATGAGGCATTTCTCACTCCATATTCATTGCATATATACACTCACCGGCCACTTTATTAGGTACACCTGTCCAACTGCTCGTTAACACTTAATTTCTAAGCAGCCAATCACATGGCGGCAACTCAGTGCATTTAGGAATGTAGACATGGTCAAGACAATCTCCTGCAGTTCAAACCGAGCATCAGTATGGGGAAGAAAGTTGATTTGAGTGACTTTGAACGTGGCATGATTGTTGGTGCCAGAAGGGCTGGTCTGAGTATTTCAGAAACTGCTAATCTACTGGGATTTTCACGCACAACTATCTCTAGGGTTTACAGAGAATGGTCCGAAAAAGAAAAAACATCCAGTGAGCGGCAGTTCTGTGGGCGGAAATGCCTTGTTGATGCCAGAGGTCAGAGGAGAATGGTATATATATATACACTCACCGGCCACTTTATTAGGTACCCCATGCTAGTAACGGGTTGGACCCCCTTTTGCCTTCAGAACTGCCTCAATTCTTCGTGGCATAGATTCAACAAGGTGCTGGAAGCATTCCTCAGGGAGTTTGGTCCATATTGACATGATGGCATCACACAGTTGCCGCAGATTTGTCGGCTGCACATCCATGATGCGAATCTCCCGTTCCACCACATCCCAAAGATGCTCTATTGGGTTGAGATCTGGTGACTGTGGAGGCCATTTTAGTACAGTGAACTCATTGTCATGTTCAAGAAACCAATTTGAAATGATTAGAGCTTTGTGACATGGTGGAAGTAGCCATCAGAGGATGGGTACATGGTGGCCATAAAGGGATGGACATGGTCAGAAACAATGCTCAGGTAGGCCGTGGCATTTAAACGATGCCCAATTGGCACTAAGGGGCCTAAAGTGTGCCAGAAAAACATCCCCCACACCATTACACCACCACCACCAGCCTGCACAGTGGTAACAAGGCATGATGGTTCCATGTTCTCATTCTGTTTACGCCAAATTCTGACTCTAACATCTGAATGTCTCAACAGAAATCGAGACTCATCAGACCAGGCAACATTTTTCCAGTCTTCAACTGTTCAATTTTGGTGAGCTCTTGCAAATTGTAGCCTCTTTTTCGTATTTGTAGTGGAGATGAGTGGTACCCGGTGGAGTCTTCTGCTGTTGTAGCCCATCCGCCTCAAGGTTGTGCGTGTTGTGGCTTCACAAATGCTTTGCTGCATACCTCGGTTGTAACGAGTGGTTATTTCAGTCACTGTTGCCCTTCTATCAGCTCGAACCAGTCTGGCCATTCTCCTCTGACCTCTGGCATCAACAAGGCATTTCCGCCCACAGAACTGCCGCTCACTGGATGTTTTTTCTTTTTCGGACCATTCTCTGTAAACCCTAGAGATGGTTGTGCGTGAAAATCCCAGTAGATTAGCAGTTTCTGAAATACTCAGACCAGCCCTTCTGGCACCAACAATCATGCCACGTTCAAAGTCACTCAAATCAACTTTCTTCCCCATACTGATGCTCGGTTTGAACTGCAGGAGATTGTCTTGACCATGTCTACATGCACTGAGTTGCCGCCATGTGATTGGCTGCTTAGAAATTAAGTGTTAACGAGCAGTTGGACAGGTGTACCTAATAAAGTGGCCGGTGAGTGTATATATATATAAAATTATATCAGCAATATATTGGTCTTGGCAGCAGCTAACAAAATATATTATATCAGTTGACCACTAGAAATCACAAAGAAAATAGAAAAAAAAGACAAATTAATTGATTATACAAAATAAATGGTACAAATTATTTCTCGCACATAAATCAAACTCAAAATGAAACATGGTTAAATTCCTCCAACGAAACATTGAATTTTAATTGCAAGACTGATGCAGCACAATGTGCACTGACGCATTTTTACACTCCCACCAGAAAAATCACTTCTATTGCACAGAAAATACCTCATGTAGGAAAATAGATTATAGAAAATCCTTATCCTAATCCATGCAAAATACATAATGATAGTGATAGCAACAGTGCAGAGGTTTCCTTCTTTCTTCTCTGTGTTATAGAACGCAGTTAATAATATTAGCATTGGGCTGATCTATCAGATTTCAGAGAGCCAAACCAGCGGGTCAGATCATTTGTTTCTCTGTTCATAAAGGCCAGAACTCCATAAACACACAGTTCTAATACACATACACTACAGTTAAAAATGTTTTTGGGGTCTATAAATGTATACTTTTATTTAACAAAGATGCATTAAAATAGCCATGTCAAATATATGCCTTTCTTTTTAACTTTCTTTTTAAAGAGTCCTAAAAAAAAAAAATCAATAAAAAAAACGGTTTCCACAAAAATATTCCACAGCACAACTGTTTTCAACATTGATAATAATCAGAAATGTTTGTTGAGCAGCAAATCCTCATATTAGAGTGATTTCTGAAGGATCATGTGACACTGAAGACTGGAGTAATGATGCTGAAAATACAGCTTTGATCACAGGAATAAATTATACTTTACAATATATTCAAAAAGCAAACAGTTATTTTGAATTTTAATGATATTTTACATTTTGACTGTTTTTTATTCAATAAATGCAGCTTTGGTGAGCACAAGAGGCTTCTTTCAAAAGTACCATAGGGTACTCTATGTTACTGTTCCACATATACTCCACATCACACACTTTAGAGAATGTAGGTCTGTGTGTGTGTGTGTGTGTGTGTGTGTGTGTGTGTGTGTGTGTGTGTGTGTGTGTGTAAACACTCAAGAGAGACATTGACAGACGATCATGGTGAAGTCAGTGGAGGTCATGATCTCGAATCCTGACTCGCCTCATTAAAGCTGTCCATCTGAATCTACTGTCAATGAAAGTTCTCACGCTTCTAATCCTGTTTATCTGATGTGGTGATCTCCAATTCTTTCTGTTTTCTCCTCAGCTCAAGTGTGTATCAAGTCTTACTGTCATATTAGACTGAACAGCTGATGTCAAAGCAGGCGGCCAATCTCTCACACACACAAACACACACACACTTTTGTTTTACTGCGTTGACATATTGCATCGCCCTTTACCACGATTTACTACTTGCTAGTCTGTGGTTTTGGGGGAGGGACATTCTCAGTCTAGAGGGCATTTGATTGGGCAAAAATCTGTATAGTGCAGGATGAGTCATCAATATTTTTGCTCAATTTTCCTAAAAAGAAAACTAAACCTGCACACACAAAAAAGCACATCAGCTTACATTCCCAGCGAAGTTGGTTTAGTAGATAAAACCCAACGTATAAACGTAGATGTAAGTGCATAGATGACCTGACACTTCAGACAGCTTAAATCCACTAAAGTCCAATTCTGGTTTCATGGGGTCTGTAGACATCAGTTATTAGCACTTACTAAGATCCTTATACAAGTCAGGTGCCAAGCAAAAGACTTCACATATCCATAAACCACTGTTTACATGGTGCAAACTACAACCACAGGAATTATTCTAAAACTAGTTCCAACAAATAGAAGATTTAGACACTTTATTACAGCTCAAATTTAGTCTGAATACCTTTTTTTAAAGTCATAAAATCAAAACTGGCAGTTCTTGTTTTTTAATGGAATATTTCAGCATTTATTATAAATGATTTATCCGTGCAAATTATTTTTTTAATTCATGTGCCTTTAATCTTGAATCAAAATAACTTCTCCCTCCCTCTCTTCTTTTCTCTGATGATGTGTTTACTGGCGCGAGGGCGGGACAACCTGTCAATCACATTAAATCCACCAATAGCAAACCACCGTCCAATCAACTCCCTATAGACAAAATCAAGCCCCGCCCTACATTTGATCTTGTTCCCGAAGCGTTTCAATCTGATGAATATCCGTTTCATGACGACTTTAAAACATACAGTTTTCAAACTTTTAATACAAGAGTAAATGTCTTTAAAATAAATCATAATAATAACAATAATAATTGATAATAATAATAAAATGATAATTTATACATTTATTTTCGGTTAATTTACAAATGCACATTGAGATGAGATGAAAATATCAATGTCATTAGCCTCAAAATCAGAAAATATTTTAGATATGTTGGAAATAACAAAAAAAATAAAAATAGGCTTTAATCTAATGAGCTGAATATACTGGCCGAAAGTCTAAAAATGGGGGGAAAAAATCAGTTCAGCCAGAAATAAGATTAATTCTGCTCTCATTAGGGCTTCTCCATTAGCTGGTCACATAATGGTGCTTGTCACAATGAATATGTCTCATTTCACGCAGAATTTCATCCCTCTGGATAACATCACGTCAAGTATAAATGAGCAAGCGTCTCTGACAGGACAGTCACAGCCTCGGGCGCTCACACACTCGGTGTGTGTGTGTGTGTGCTGATGGACGAACTGCACATTCACTGCAACACTTAAACCTGCAGCTGCAACTGATGCTACAACACACACTCAATCATGATAATAATACCGGAGGATTCGGGAACAGACTCCAAAACGAACAAAGAAATCATCAAATAGAGTTTGCCACATGTGATGCATTTCCAAATTAAACAACTTTTTGTGTGAGACACTGAACGAGACTCAATCAGGATTCAATTAGGCAGAGATTTTATATGTTAAGATTATTTTCCTCTTGATTGCATCATCAGAGTAGTTGTTTGAGAGGCAGAGAGAGTTAATACAAATATAAAACCATTTTTCTTCAAAATAACTTCTAGGATGCTCATTTTTAAAGGTTTTTGCGTGTTATTTACTGACATTCTACACTAAAATTATTTTTCGAAGTTGTAAATAAAGATAATTGGAGTACAATTGACAAGAAAACACAGTAACATTTTTCAATAGATAACGTTAGTTTGTTAGTTAAACTAACTAACAATGACAATGAGCAACACATGGGTTGCAGTACTTCTTAGTTAATAGAAATACAACTGTTCATTGTTAGTTCATGCTTTTAAATAATTTTAACATACAACTTTGATTTTAATAACACATTAGTAAATCTAAAAAATAACCTTGATCTAGAAGCAATCTAATTACTAAGATTAATCAAGCTTTAGAAGTATTTTTCATTGTTAGTATATGTGAACTAATGTTAACAAATGGAACCCTATTGTAAAGCGACACCAAAAACACTATTTAAGTTTTTCTACTTTAATATTTCACATTTAATTCAATGTGTTACTTGCCATTTCTTTGTAATTAGTTGCGAAATGTACTAGCAATTTCTGAGTGAAAATTGCTTGAGTAAAACTTTTTATTTTTTTTAGGGCAACCAGGAAATAGGAATGCTTACTGCACTATCTAGTGATATACAGCATTACAGTCGCTTGAGGTGTGAATGGGCCTTAAAAATCACATACCTGAAATTATTGCAATAACTAAATGTCATGTTGTTTTATAACTTCCGTCTACATACACGACATCACACATGAAGCACAAACAATGACAACAGCACAGCTACACCAACAGAAACAGGAACAGAAAGAAACACAACAGTGCAAGACGTGTGTGTGTGTTCAGCTGTTCTTTGTGTGTCTAATTCCCACTAAAATAGTTCCTTCTTCCAGCACTGCAGTAAAACCTGTCCGTCCGTCTGACCGATGGTGTCTCTCACGGCCTCAGGGTGATAACAAATGATCAAGAGAAGAAATCAAACAGTAACCTGAGAAATCACAAGAAAAGAGACTTCACATTTGATTTCCAATTACTATTTAATTTGAATATTATGTTTTTATTTCATCCAATAAAACGGCAATTGTCACATCACACACTGGCTTGATTTGAAGCTTGAAACGTTAACACAAGACACAGAACCGAAGATACCCTCAGTTATAAATGCACAGGATGATAAGAGGCGAAATGAGGGACAGTGATCGTGATTAATTGACATGATGATGATGATGAACAAGGAAGGGTAACTATGGGCTGTGTCTGAAATCGCCCCCTATACTCTTAAATAGGACGCTATTTGAGGGAACAGCCATTTGTAGTGGTGTATGAAACCATAGTGAACTCATTCAAACCCACAATGCACTGCAATAATGAGTGTACAACTGATGCACGCTAAATGGCTAGAGAATACCCATAATGCACTGTGACGCCAAATGAATTCCCGCGTCTGATAAGGAGATAATCCATCCATCCATCCCTGGTCCAATGTGGCTCCAGCGTAATATCATACAGGTATAAATTTGTTTATTAAATTAAGGTTTATACATGCCAGTTTCCATGGCAGAGTTCAAGATAAGTCGTTTCATTACTGCTGGAGGTGCCTGTCTTCTCAGTTTCAAATGATTATTACACAAAGTACAAACTATGCAAAAGCCCCAGCCCTTCCAGCTCACTCAGTGTCCGAATTCACTCTCTCGTTTTCATTCATTCCATCAAGGGGACTATATTAGTGGAGTAATGTAGGGAATAGTGAATGAGGGTATAGGGGGGAGATTTTGAACACAGCCATGGACTCTCACGAGATTATAATGGAGACAAGAGAACCAGGAACTAAACCTCGTGAAGTGAACACCGGCACATCAAGACAAAGGAACATCAAAATAAGAGTCCTTGAAAACAGAGACATAGGGAATAGTCTGAAATATTATTACTATTTAAAATAGCTGTTTTCTATGTTAAACTGTAATTTATTCCTGTGATCAAAGCATCATTACTCCAGTCTTCAGTGTCACATGATCCTTCAGAAATCGCTCTAATATGAGGATTTGCTGCTCAAGAAACATTTATTATTATTAATGTTGAAAACAGTTGTGCTGTTTCATATTTTTGTGGAAACCATGATATATTTTTAAGGATTCTTTCTTGATAAGTTCCAAAGTTCCATTTATTTGAAATAGAAATCTTTTGCATTATAAATGTCATTACTGTCACTTTTTATACATTTTATCTGTCCTTGTTGAATAAAAGTATTCATTTCTTTCAAAAGAAAAGCAGAGAGAGAGACACGGTGACAGTGATGGGGTATGTGTGTGTGTGTGTGTGTGTGTGTGTGCTCTTTGTTGTCTGGTGCAGTAGAGTGTGTAAAATCGTCCACGTGTGTTACACTCGCTCACAACAGCTGTTTGAACAAAGAGCTCACAGACACGCCCTACACACGCACACACACACACACACACCATCATGATGGATCACTGACTGACCATTTACTTTCCTAACATGTTCCATCAGTGCATGTCATTCCAGAGAGAATCATGTTTGTTTTCATGATCATTCACCAAAAATGTCTCTGAAACGACTTGTCTGCATAATAAATGATAACATCCAATTTTTCACAATCCAATTAAAGCCCAATAAATAACAATAATATTCACTTTCACCTTAAACATGTTACATTATGGAGCATTATGCGGTTTCATGCTGTCTGTAATGTGTGAGAATCAATACACACATCTAGGGCTTCTTCAATTATAACTGTGGTTTATGATTAAAAGGTAATAGACACAAACACACACACAGTCAAGTGAGCAAACGTGTAGATGTGTCTACACACACACACACACACACACACACACACTGACGGGAAGTTCAAAGTCTCCAGTACACTTTGCCCTGCTGCAGTGAAGAAATATTCAGCGTTTACTATCAGACTGTAATAACTGAGCAAACACTCTTTCAGACTTCATCATAGTCCCGGATTGACACACACACACACACACACACACACACACGCAAATGTGCTCAAGAGACACAAGAGAAAGAGCATCACTTCACAAACTTGATTATATACAACTACTGTATACAGATAGCGAGCGGCCTAACCTCAATCATTCACAGCATTTCACATGTCTGTCTGTCTGTCTGTCTGTCTGTTTGACTGTCTGTCTGTCTGTCTGTTTGTCTGACTGTCTGTCTGTCTGTTTGACTGTCTGTTTGTCTGTCTGTCTGTCTGTTTGACTGTCTGTCTGTCTGTCTGTTTGTCTGACTGTCTGACTGTCTGTCTGTCTGTCTGTCTGACTGTCTGTCTGTCTGTTTGTCTGTCTGACTGTCTGTCTGTCTGTCTGTCTGTCTGTCTGTCTGACTGTCTGTCTGTCTGTTTGTCTGTCTGACTGTCTGTCTGTCTGTCTGTCTGTCTGACTGTCTGTCTGTTTGTCTGTCTGTTTGTCTGTCTGACTGTCTGACTGTCTGTC